>ML287509.1:672-66664 GCA_005239495.1 Nicotiana undulata | reverse complement strand
AGCGGTGATAGCAGCCTTTCTCTCAGAGTCGACGAGGTAGCAGCTGGCGTTCGCTGTCCCGTCTCTCTTTCCTCTATTCTTCCCTTATGTATTAGAACTTTGAAACTTAAAACTTCAGTTTTATTATTCTCAGTTGTATTGATGTTAGTAGCTCGTGACTGCGTGACTCCAGATCCTAGGGTGATTGTTGGAGTTTATTTCTTTTGTTAAACTGTTTAAATGATTAAAAATGTCAGTATTTCTATGAATTGAGCCAATGATGAGTAAATTTCTCTAGTAAATGAATTGAGTATCGTTGTAACGGTTGGCTAGCCTGGTTCCACGACAGGCGCCATCGCAACCCAGAAATGGGTCGTGACAAGTTGGTATCAGAGCACTAGGTTGAATAGGTCTCACCAGTCATGAGCAGGTTTAGTAGAGTCTTGCGGATCTGTACGGAGACGTCTGTACTTATCTTCGAGAGGCTGCAGAACCCTTAGGAAACTTTATATTCTTGAATTATGTCGTGCGACTCTGTTGATTCTTGGAACTAAACTCTTATTGTTTCATCTTCTCACAGATGGTGAGGACTCGTGCTACCGGCAGTGATGACCCGGCACCAGCGGGACCAGTTCGAGGCCGAGGTCGTCGTGGTCGAGGTCAGGCTAGGGGGAGGGGTGCAGCCCGTCCGGTACATGGGGCAGCACCTAAGGATCCTCCCATTGCTCAGGATCAGGCTCCTGCAGTCGAGGTTCCAGCGGGGCAGGACCCGGCACCAGTTGTGCCTATAGTGATCCCAGGTCTT
The DNA here is from genome assembly GCA_005239495.1 of Nicotiana undulata. Classification (NCBI taxonomy): domain Eukaryota; kingdom Viridiplantae; phylum Streptophyta; class Magnoliopsida; order Solanales; family Solanaceae; genus Nicotiana; species Nicotiana undulata. Next base: position 65,880 of record ML287509.1, on the reverse strand, counting down.
CAGGAGACCTTGACTCATATTCTGACGGTGTGCACCAGCTTAGCACAGGCGGTTTCTCTATCTTCTTCTGCGACCACGTCTCAGGCCGGGGGAGGCATACAGACTCCAGCTGCCCGGACTCCTGAGCAGGTTCTTCGGGGGCTCCAGACACCAGGAGTGGCCCCAGTCCAGCCCGTTGCTGCCGCACCGGATTTCGTGGTCCCTGCCTTGGCAGATGATGAGCAGCGGAGACTGGAGAGATTCAGCAGACTCCAGCCCCCTACTTTCAGTGGCACTGAGGGCGAGGATGCCCAGGCCTTCTTGGACAAGTGCCAGAGGATTCTTCGTACAGCTGGGATACTCGAGACTAGCGGAGTTCCATTTACCACTTTCCAGTTCTCGGGATCGGCACTTGCTTGGTGGATTTCTCCGAAAGGTTAAATTGGCCTACTCCCTCGGTATTGAGTGACTGCGTCACCACGTTTTACATGTTACGGGATGGATTTTTCCTGGGCCAATGGCCAGTTATGTGTACCGAGAGGACTACCTGTGAGAGTTGCATAATACATACATGGCACTTAATTGTTATTTACGGATATTGTTACTGATATACTTGATTATTCCTGAGATATTCATTATTTGAACCATGATTTACGGAGGTTGAGTTCGTCACTACTTCCTCAGACCGTAGGTTATTTTCGTTACTTACCTGCACACTGTGTGTGCAAATCTAGGTGCACCGAGATTTGGCGCGAAGCGGTGATAGCAGCCTTTCTCTCAGAGTCGACGAGGTAGCAGCTGGCGTTCGCTGTCCCGTCCCTCTTTCCCCTATTCTTCCCTTATGTATTAGAACTTTGAAACTTAAAACTTCAGTTTTATTATTCTCAGTTGTATTGATGTTAGTAGCTCGTGACTGCGTGACTCCAGATCCTAGGGTGATTGTTGGAGTTTATTTCTTTTGTTAAACTATTTAAATGATTAAAAATGTCAGTATTTCTATGAATTGAGCCAATGATGAGTAAATTTCTCTAGTAAATGAATTGAGTATCGTTGTAACGGTTGGCTAGCCTGGTTCCACGACAGGCGCCATCGCAACCCAGAAACGGGTCGTGACAGAAAAATGGGCTAAAATTAAAATGATCAGGTGGCTAAGAGTTCAATATCATGTTTAATTGAGTGGCTACCGAGAGAAGATTCAAACAACGTAGTTTTAGGGCGAAACTACGTCACTTTGTTAAGTAAAATCAAGATGAAATCTGAGCCCTTCCTTATTCTTGATCCAATGGCCTAGATTTAATTTCACTTGTCATATAAAAGGCCTTTTAAGATCGGATTTTTTCTATTTTACAAACCCTAGAGCCTCTCTCTTCTCTCCCACTCCTCCTCTACCGCCCACACCCTCTACGGCGGCGCCGCCGGCCGGAAATCGCCACCGCCGCCGGCCAGTGTCCAAACCCCCCCCCCCAGAATTTCACCCTTTCTTCCTTTCGACCTCCTCTCCATGAATCCAAATCCCAAATACTTTAAATATCCACATATTTCTATGAATCTAGGAAAAACCAAAACCCTTGCCACCCCCTTTTTCTCAAATTCGTGAAGCTTCGGCCACCACCACACTGCAATATATATATCAACGGATAGAGCTCCTCAAGACCTACCTATTGATGTCAATCTCATCCCGAAACTCCGCGATAAGGTTATCATTTTGGACAATCCTTTCTACTCCTATATAGAGAAGAGTTACTTTCCTCACTTGAGGGTGAAGGAAATCAGAAAAAAGAGAGCTGAAGATAAAAATTTCAGCAGCCTTTCACTCTGAATATTTTTCTAGAAAAGAGCAAAAACCTTCCAAAAAATTTAAAAGTTTGAAGTTAGTTTGTTGTTCCCTTCTTCTTTAAAAGCTGTTGAGTATCGAGGTGTATTCTGGGTTGTTTCTGATTCGTTTTACTGCTACTGCTGCTGGGTTGATTTTGCTTTGCTGGGATCGTTGGTCTGCTGTTGAAATAAACATTTTTCCCTGCAGAAACTCCAACTTCTAGGTAAAGTTTGAACTCATCATGTAGTTTAAATGTTCATGGATGAAATAAAATTCCTAAACATTTAGTTGGTTATGTAAGCTTGTCTTAATATATGACTTTGTTACTCTATAATGAATATATGAAGCTCTAAAGCTCATATCTGATTGTTTTGGTTATATTAAGTTAGTTTTGTGTGATTGTGATAATCAGTTCATCCAAGTTTACTTATTTATTTTTTATATTTCCTTTGTGATTGAGTAAGAGTAATTTCTTATCTTTTGTGACGCTTATGTGTTTATTTGGGATTTAAATAGGATTTTGGTTTCACATGAGTCAAGGAACATCTTCTATAGTTAATTAGTAACCTTCACAGTTGCTTGTTTGGTCTTAGAATTATTTGAGAGAGTTCCTTTTTAGATACTTTGATTTTTAGAAAGACAAAAGGTTCAGTTTCAAGAACTTTGAAATCATATTTGAGATGGATATGATGCTATATCCACGTTGGAGTCCTCTACTTTAGAAGTTCTGTTTAGCTTCTTTATTTGAGTTCGTGACCGCTTGTTGCTATTAGTCGTGTTTCTTGGCTTGACTTTTATTGGTGTTCTTCATGTAACTTTCGGAATTAAATATAGTATAATGGTAATAGTAGTATAATAGTTCTATATTGTTCAAGTGTAACTCTTTAAGAACAGAGTAACTCTCCCTAGTTCACTAGTCAAACTCTTAAATGATATTCTTGTTAGGACTATTTCTTGGGTTCAACAACGTGTATATTATAAAGTTATTTCTTTAAAGTCAAAATCTATCAAGAGCTAATGTAGTAACTTATGAGGAGAGCATTTACGATTATAGTTTAGTCATTGGTTGTAATAAATATATTTGAACAAGGTAGAGTAGATTTTTACTTTTACACATTTTGTTTAACGACTCAAGTTCTTTATCAATTCATATTCCATGTTTAAGTTTAGGTTATACGTATTAATTTTAGAAGAAGATGATGAATAAAGTCCACTTAAAAAAAATTGATATAAATTATTTTAATGTAAAATAGAGAAGCCATAGCCTCACATGTAATCCGTCATGGCAAACCTTGCAAAGTTGAATCTGGAGCTTGATCATTTAGTCTTTTTTTAATTTGCTTTTTTACTAGCCATTAGTATTAAATACTTATTTAAATTTACGAATTCCTATAAGATAAGAATCTGTTGTGAAGATCAAATGTATTTGGATAATGAAAAAGAATATGGTTTAAGATTAGTGAATAATAAGGTGACCTACATTCCTAATTTTGCATAATTTTCACTACTAACAAATAAGAGAAGTGCCAGGCGACTGTTAGGCGCGCTTTAAATTTTTTAATCGCGGACTCGCTTGCGTAGCGGGGTTTTTAGCATTCGATAATTAATTTTGTAAATAATCTCACGCCTTTTTCCAAATATCTTTGATTAAATGTTTTTAACTCGATTATTCTTTTTATCATAACCACAGACTCGCTTGCGTAGCGTGGTGTTTTCAATTAATCCCTTTCTATAATCGCGGATTCGCTTATCTAGCGCGGTGGTTGACATTTCATAAATTTCAAAATTAATTTTTTTGAATGTAGTAATTTTCTTCAAAAGTTATGATGTACTAATAATCTTCGTCATGACTGCGGATTCGCTTACGTAGCGCGGTTATGAAAAAAATCTATAAAATTTATCTTGGTCGCACATTCGCTTGCGTGGTGCAGTTAGAACAATTTTATTCAAATCATTTTTAATAATTTTAATAATTAAAAGCAGATAGCTAAAACATTGAAATCAGATAAAATACACTTTGTCCAAAAATTGATTCAAAGCCAGTTTAAGTCAATAAAGCGAACGTGCTAGAACCACGGGACTCGGGGAATGCCTTACACCTTCTCCCCAGTCAACAGAGTTCCTTACCCGAACTTTATTTTCGCAGACTGATAAAAATAGAGTAGAACCTTCCTTTGACTAGGGATTCAAATAAAAGGTGACTTGGAACACCGAAAAATCAATTCCAAGTGGCAACTCTGTAAATAAAATAATCCCTACTCAAATTTGCCACTTTAATTGAAAAAATCCTTTAACCCACAATCCATAACATATCATCTTTCGGGGGTAGAAAAAGGGGTGTGACAACTCTGGCGACTCCGCTGGGGAAAACCAGAATTCGAGCTTTACATGTTGACTTCTCACGCACCCCTTCTGAGTCTTCGTGAAACTAAAATTGGGCATTTGCTTGACATGGCCCGCTTTCTTTGAGATAGCCGAGGTTCTTGTCACCCGGTGAAGGATTTTAGTCAAACATGTTTTAGGCGGGGAGCACCACCAGCTAAGCCGGAAAGCAATGCTACCGCTACGCTGATCCTCCTCGGCTCAAGTCGTACGCACGAGTAAGTCTGTCTAGATACCTTCTCCACCAGGATTTAAACCTAGAAGAACAAATCTCATGCCGGATATCCCTATTAGGTTAGCTTTATGTGCATCACGTGCATTTGACTTAGCGAAATTCGGCACAGGGGTTGGGTCCGTATAAGACAGGTATCCTCTTTGAGACCATCATGTTCACTTATGTGCTACTTGATACATCATTTGAAAGGCTTACTTGCATTGTCGGCCGGTTTTAGAAAATTAATGTAGTAGAATTATTAAAAAAATATTCTCCTAGTTTAGTACAAATAATCTATTTTTTTAATTAAAATAAATATATATATATATAACAAATTGTAGTAGCCTGGCGTGAGGTGTAAAGATTAATTTTCTTAAAAATCAAAAGAGAAAAACACTCAATTTTATCAAACTACGCGGGTTTGATTCTCACCAGATGTGAAATACGTAGGCAACCACCATCTGGTTCAGCCCACATTTTTCAAGAAACAAAAAACATAAAATTCCGCATGTGCATAAAATTTAAAAAAAATGTTATTTTTGGTCACTTTCCTTACTTTACCCGTATTTCGGCCGTTTTGCCAAGACAACCTTAAAATCTTTCTCACAAGTGCTGAAGGTTCGTTTTTGTAAAATATCTTTTTGTCCACCTTTTGTTCCCTTTTTACCATTTTACCCTTATGTCCGGCCATTTTTTGTCAAGGTAGCGTAAAGCCTGCTACGGAAGTGCCAAAAGGCCGTTTTCATAACCATCTTACCTAGTTTTGTCTGGTTATATATGCCGAGACAGCCTTTGAACCTCTCTCGTGAGTACCGAATGACCATTTTCGTTAAAGTAGCCATTTTGTTTAGTTTGTCTATTTTATATTTTTTATTTTATTTTTGTCCTCATGCTTAGCCGTTTTACTGAGAAATCCTTTAAGTCTTCCGTGGAAGTATCAAATGGTTATTTTCATAATAATAGCCATTTTCCTATTTTTTGTGTCTGCTAATTTCAAAAAATAGTAAGTAGATCGAGTACTAAATGACATTTAAATTAAAAAACAGAAAGGAATAATCTGAATTTCATATAGCGTAGGTAAGTCCTGACCCCTTTTTATCTTATTCTTAGGTTCATCGTGAATTCTCCACAAAGAAGCAGTCATAAAAGGGTAAGGGACGAGACACCTCCTATGTTCTTGATCAGAGATAAGACTCTGAGTAGTCTTTACAATTGGTGGGCAAGTTTTGCTACATGGGAACATATCAAGTATTAAAGCACCTCAAGTTCCTCACAAACATCATGGGAATTAAGCCTAACTGAGATTTAATCAAGGCTCTAGTGGGTTTCTGGGACACCGTGAACAATGTCTTCAGGTTCAAAGATTGTGAAATGACACCTACATTGGAAGAATTATGTGGGTTTACTAGATTAGGGAGAGACCTTCGTGGGAAAAAGCCTGCTGCTCCGAGAAACGTTGTTGTGAACTACTTTTTGAAAAAGTTATGCCTCCGTCGAATTCTAATGGGTTCCCTGGACAAAGGTTGGGTTCCATTGTAGTATTACTATGACATATTTGGGGATAAGAAAGGGCTTGAAAACTTATCGGGCACAGAATTCGTCAACCAATTGAGTTACGACGCATGGAGGGAGTTTAGAATCTTCACGTTCATGATATCTTTTCTGGGAACCATGGTCTTTCAAGAGCGCGGCGGGCACATCAGAATTCGATTGGCTGCATTAGTATCGTATTTGCAAAGTAGTGAGGATCATACCATTCTTCCCATGATTTTGGGAGATATTTTTCGAGCTTTGACCCGTTGCCAAGAGGGTAAAGATTACTTCGAGGGATGCAACATTCTGCTGCAGATGTGGTTCATAGAGAACCTTTATCATTATCCAATAGCAGTAAAATGCAATGATAATTGGCTGAATTACATTGGATGTCACCCAGACAGGGCCGCAAGTTGTAATCTTCCAGAGGGGGTGAGGTCTTGGCGGACATTGCTCGGTTCATTGACTGCTGATAGAATCACTTGGAACTATTATTGGTTCCCTTCTGCTAGGGTCATTCATATGTCAACGTATCATCCGTTCTTCATACTCATGGGTTTCAGAGGGTTCCAACCCTACGCACCCCTACGCGTCATGTGCCAGCTAGGGAGAGAGCAAAAGAGGCCCCCGACTGAGGACATGCGTGCGTTCGTGTGGGAATTCAAGATAGAAAGGAGTCATATGCACAAAAGGTTTGGTTTGGTGGTCGATTTTCTGATTTGGACGAGATGGTAGCTGATCGTGAACGTGGGGAGGTAAGCCTCACATACCTTGAGTGGTTTCACAGCCAGGCTATCCCGGAGAAAAGTCCAGAAAGATCCATACGGCATGCGATTGATTGGGAAAAAGAGATCGAGGCCAGAGTTAGAGAAACCAGAAGAGAAGTAACACTAGAGTTCCAATCTCGTATTGACATTTTACAAGAAGATATAGGCATTTTTGAGAAAGCCATGGACATACAACAAGTTGATTTCGAGAAGGAAAAGGCTAAGTGGGCACAAGAGAGGCGAGCACTAAAAGCTCAAATTAGGCAAAAAAAGGTGATCCCTACCGCATAACAATAGGAAGAAAGAGAAGCCCAGTTCAAGGTGGTCCGTGATCATGAGCGCATAGGTTTTTATCCATTAATATAAGGTCTTAGGGATCAGATAGGGGGAGTTGAGTCAAGCAAGGAGCGCCAGATCGCGGAGTTTGAATAGAAAGCCATCACTACCAAAGTATGATCAATCGGTTGGAGGGGGAGTCACTGGAAATTCGGTGCCAAAGAGATATGGCCTTGGAGCGCGAGCGTGATGCACTGGATCTAGCTGAGACCCGTGGTCAATGAAATCAAGAGTTGCACTTGGCTCAGGAACAAATTAAGGAAAAGATCCTTGAGGTAGCTACGTATACCTCCCGAGCTTGCAGGAGTTTCCAGGGAATGACGCCAGAGCGGTTTGCAGAAGTATCATTGAACGTCGCCCGTCACATATCTGCAGATTTAGAGAGGATATATCGTGATATTGGGGGTTGTCGCACCCCCATTTTTCCCCAAGCACTCCTTTCGGGGCCCTATTTGAAAGGGGTTAATGACATTGGTTGGGACAACTCATTCCTTTTGGGAAATGGGTTTATTTATTGGAAGAGTCGCCACCTAACGATTTTAAGGTGCGTTAGGGAACCTATTGGGGTTCATTTACAACTAAGTTTGATAACTAGAGACAGGGTAAGGGCTTGAAATTATCCTAAGGGGAATGTGTTAGGCACCACTCAGGATCCACAAGTGTGGTTCCTGGCCAAATAGCTTTTGTGAATTTTGTACAATTAGCAAATAAGAAAATATGGTTAAAATAATAGGGGATTTTAGTCTAAGTACACATATAATTGATGGAGAACTAGATTTTAAGAAGAATTATAATCTAAGCATGTTTATGGGAGTAAAGAGGTATCCTAGGTTTGTTTATAATATGGATCACATCAATGCAATACCCGGTATGACACTCCTCAAAGAGATGATACACGTGGTATTAACGCACTGGTCATCATGTCCATATCTACCCTTTCCCACCCCATAAAGGTAATTAAAGTGAGTGTTGGTCTCGACCTCTATTGCATGCTGTTACCCGTCCCTTCCTATTAGTCCCGGAGGAGTTTAGGACTTCTATCCTATAAGGAGGGTTTCTAGGTAGACCCTCAGGTTTAAAAGTAAAATAATAATGCGACACATAAAGAAACAAATAGGACTACAGATATGGGATAACATATAAATAGAAAAGGGGCTCAAAGACCTCCACAAATAATGCACAGAATCAGCATGACTCAAACACAATTTAGGTCTGGGTTTAATTCATATCCTAAACATGGTATCTAAGTGGTGACAACGGAGATGACAGATTTATTGCATAACTCAGAGAGGAAGTCCTAATCCGTTTTTCCTACTGGTTTTAAACATGCTGATAGTTAAACAATAGTCACAAGAGCCAATTCCAGTTTTATTTCTTACGGTTGGTTACCTAAGGCTTGCGTAAGCGTGGGATCATATGCAACAGTTGTTCAGAATTGTTGACAGTTTTTGGTTGTTATACCTAAGAGCATGCAGTTCTAAGTATGGCATAATAGGCAGAGATTAATTACCAATTGTTAGAGCAGGGTGACTGTTTCATTTTCTGTAGTTAGACTAAGTGTAATTAGGCAACTGCGATCCTAGAAATGATATCTAATGCAGCAACATGCAGAATAACTTAAATAGGATTTCTAAATCCACATCAAATTATGCATAGTTTCAGAATAGGGAGAAGTGACATTTTGTTTTAATGTTGTTTATCTAAAGCAGGATTTCTAAGTATGTAGCATGGTTGTAGCATAATGAAACATGATTGCAGCTTATGTTAACATTATTCATCCTAGGACAAGATTTCTAAATGAGTTTCAGAACATGTTTACATGGGCAGAATCATATGATAGCAATTTATTTTATTATTTTTTACCCTATAGACAGGATTTCTAAGTGAGGGCAGCAATTGATGAGATGCTGAAAGAAAACAGTATATATGAACCTAGGGAGCATGATATCTAATGCATGGCATGCTTTTCATATGTTATACCTAAACATGGAGTCTATCGCACACATAATAAAGTAAACCTAGGAAGCATGGTTTCTACCCTTGATTACGCTACAACATACATAGTACCCTCCCCTTTTTCACTATCCAACCCCGAAGTTGTTTTACAAATAATTATTACAGACCATTGAATATGAACTACATAACTGAAATAGAAAATAAGAAGCTATCTATAGGGAGCCTGCAGTATAGGCCTAGATCTCCATGAGTATTGTTTCACACCCTTTCTCATAATCCGGGCGTGTTAGAGTTCCCTAAGGACCTCAAGGGATCCCGACCAGTGCTCACGCCAACATTTCATATTCATAGTAGAGAGTAGGTGCAGTGTGGAAGGGCCAGCCTTAGTGTGTCAAAGTTTAGAGGGAGCTCAAGGGTCCCAAAGCAATGCTCACACAAAGGGGCCAGAACTTAAGAAAGTCTAAGAGTAGAGTGAGAGTTCTTGATATAGATTTGAAAGAGATGTTGAGTAGGAAAACAATTTTTACACAAGAAAGACTGATTTTATAAAAAGGAGTTTTGCAAAAAGGACTTTATTTAGTTAAAACAACTTGACAAAGAGTAAGACAGTCAAAACACATTCATCTCTGGATCATTACAGTATACCAAGACAGGTTTAACAAACACAAACAAGGTAGTGAGGGATTGGGGGACACATAAAGTACATAGTAATAAACATATAACAGGCAGAAGTACAAAGAGGTATAGGATAGAAGCTCTTAAGGGGTTCACGGAATTTGGGTATAGCATAGTATAGGATTAGACTAACATAACAGTACCAAATAGTTTAAGACAGTAGAGTATGCCCTAATCAAAGTAATGTACAAACCTAGACATAAAGAGATTCACATAAGAACATGTATCAAGTACATGAAGACATGTTGGTTATGAAAGATAAAGTATAACTTAACATGTGAATGGAGTTCAGGATTTTAGTTACATGTTGAACACCAAAATAATAAACAAAAGCATATCAGAAACACAATGAATTGCAACAGTAATAGAAACGTTGGTTTGAGAACTGAAATTTGAATTAGGACATACATGTGAAGTGAGGGCAGTAACACAAAGTAGGAAATAAGATATGCGCAATAGTTAGCCTTGGCTTGCAGCCGGCTAACTTAGAGTAATAACAAGTAGCACAAAAGAGAGAATAGAGAGTTTTAGTTGTGAGAGAGAGCTATTGAACCAGATTCGTTCGTCTGTTGCTTAATGAAAGAGTAGGGTATATATATAGTTTGAAAATAGGTAGCAAATAAGGTAACAAATAACAGTTCAGCAAAATTATGGAAGTGCACATCAATTAGAATGACATTAATATCAGTACTCCATTCAATTAAGGAGTCAATATTCAAACGGATACCAATAGGGAAAGGAAACCATATAGACTGATGGTGTAAGAACAGTGCAGTATGTAGCACATAAGTAAGACCAAATTCAGAATCCTATTTAAGGAAAATATATATGTATCATTTTGACAGCAATATTAGGCATGAGAATAAAGCAAGAGATAATTCAAAATCAGGATATCAGTAAGGGGATCCTCGAGTGAGGTCCTAATTATAGGCAATCAACATTAATCAAGGAAGATACCACACAAGGAAATAACCTCAGCACATAGGACAAATATGCAATTGAGACTAAGTTCAGCATTGTTCCAATTAAGGAAACCTGAGTAGGCAGGTCTAGGTCCTACGAGGTACCCACTATTCGGAGTACCCTTCCAAAAGTAAAAAGATGTGTCTGTCAGGTTCGGTTCTTCTTAGTTGGGTTGGGCGGGTTCGACCTGAAATGCTATGCTTACACAAAAGACAACATAAGAATCTGTGTGATAGCAAAGTCAATCAAAACTAAGGAAAGAAAATAACTCATAGGTTAAAATCAGTAATGTATTATCATAGGAGATCAGGGAAAGACACTAATCCCAGGGAATCAGGGATTCGAGTAAGAATAACATCAATTAGCACGAATTAAATAGGCGAGAAGTCAGAAACCCTGGTAATAAAAATTACGAAATTAGGGACTCACGTGAATTACGGAGTAATCATTGATGTACGTGGAAAAGAAAGAAAAATCAAAGACATAGATGAACAACATAGGGTAAAATATGAGAGAATCATAAAGCTCATGAGATGCCAGCACATATGCAAATATTATCAAAGACAAAGTCAGGGACTTAGGGTTTAGGTCTAAAATTAGGGATTTCAGCACAACAACTCAGATAAAATAGAGAAACTTAAATAAATTGCTAAAAAACAGTTGAAACCCTAGGTAACATTGAAAAGATCATAAGAAAATCATTTAAAAAGGGATCATGAAACCCTAGTTTGAACATGTAACAACCCGGTCGGTCGTTACGTAGAACTTGCATTATAATTACTGTTATTGACTTGTCATAGGTTGGTTATACTGTTATTGATGTGTTAGAGTTGGTAGGCTTGAAATCGAAATGGTTGTAGTGAGAGTTTAGCCACTTAGTCTTTAAAAATAGCCTTAAAATTGGAAAGGTCAACTGAGAGTTGACTTATTGGTAAACGACCTAGGAATGCAAATTTTATGACTCGGATGGCTTTGTTAGGTGATTTGGTATTTAGGAGTGTGTTCGGAATAATTTTGTGATGTCCGGTGTAGAATTAGGCTTGAATTGGCGAAAGTTAGTTTTTGGTGATTTCAGGTCGACAGTGGAAAATAGGCTATCGGGGTCGGAATGGAATTCTGGAAATTGGAGCAGGTTTGTAATGTCATTTTGGGTATGTCTGCAAAATTTTAGGTCAATCGGAGTTGTTTTGGATAGTTTCGGCATCGTTGGTGGATTTTAGAAATTTCAAAGTTCTTAGGCTTGAATCCGATGTGATTTTGGTGTTTTGACGTTGTTTTTTGTGTTTGGAAAGTGCAACTAAGTTTGAATGATCATATTTGATGTGTTGGTACATTTGGTTGGGGTCCCGAAGGGTTCATGATTGATTTCGGATGGTTAACGGGCACTTTTGGACTTGGGAGAAATGTTGGTTTTCTGGTGTCAGTGCAACAGGAATTTGTTCACCGCGATCGCTAAGAATGGTTTGCGATCGCGTAAGGTTAAAGGAGGCCAGGGGGAATTTTTGCATCACCATCGCAGGAGTGGGGGTGCGATCATGTAAGGTGAGTGGTTTAAGCAGTGCGATCGCGTGGCCATGTTCGCGATCCCGTAGGGATACTGAGGCGCGTGTGGGGGGCAGGTCAGTAGTGTTACGCGACCGCGTGAGTAGGATTGTGATCGCGTAGGGTTGAGGCTTAATGAATCGCGATCGCAGGTTACTCTTCGCTATCGCATAAGGTCAAAATGTGAGGCTAGGAAATTGTTCTTCGCGATCACGACCTTATGTCCGCGATCGCAGTGCATAAATAACTGGGCAGTATTAAATTAAACCCTCCGCGACCATTAGGATTTTAACACCATTTTTGATCGGGAAGAAGCTTTTGAGGCGATTTTGAAGAGAGGAAATCAGTGTTCTTCATAGAGGTAAGTATTTTGGACCAAAAACCTCGATTATACGTGATTAAGGAACATAATCTCAGTGTTTAATTCATAAAAATTAGTAGAAAAAGTGGGGGTTAGGGCTTGAGAATATGAGACCTTTAGGAGATGATTTGAGGGCTCAAACAAACTCCGATTTTAGCGTTCTTTATATGTACGGCCTCGTGAGATTATGAAGAACATTTTGGTATAAATTTGTCGAGTTCCGAGATGCGGGCCCGAGGGTCGGGTTTTGAGCTACAATTGGTATTTTTCAATTGGAATTCATTCCTTAAGCATAATTTGATGATAAAGGTCTGATCTTTATAGATTTGGAGCGCTCGGAAGTTGATTCGAGAGGCGAGCGCATTGCGGAGTAGCTTTTCGGGTTAGTTTGAGGTAAGTAATGCCTTTAAATCCTATCCCGAGGGTATGAAACCCCGAACTTTGCACCCTTCCACTGGTTTTGGATTTCACAAATCAGGAATTTTGAAATATATCCCTTTTTAGGAAACTATTGAATTGCGAAACCGATTTTTAAGCCTATGCTTAATAATATTGATATATTTTGATATGATTTGGGTTGTAAGCCATTTTTGGGGCCTAGTGCCGATCTGTTTACCCCTTGGGGGCTGTTTTTACTATTTTCCTCACTTGGTATGTTATGATTTTCACTTAGTCTTTTCTTGATAATTTTTTTGACACTCAGAAGTATTTTGATATTATTTATTGAAAAAATGAAACACTGTTTTTGGGTCGAGAACCCGGTATCTTTATGCCTGAGGGGCATGTTGAGAGTGTTTGACTGAGTGAGGCTGCGGGCCAATATTGTGAGGATGATATGGTATGAGAGAGGTCGAGGGCCAATATTGTGAGTGATTTATGCCATGATGTGTCTTGTTATAGCGCTTGGGCTGTAGGAGCCCCTCCGGAGTCTGTACACACCCCCAGTGAGCGCAGGTACCTACTGAGTGATGTTGCCTATGGGGCAGATACTGATTGATTGTGAGGTTGCCTGATGGGTTGATACTGAGTGACTGTGAGGTTGTCTGATGGGCTGATACTGAGTGACTGTGAGGTTGCCTGATGGGCTGATACTGAGTAATGGTGAGGTGCTGATAGAAATGTTATGAGAAATGATTATGGCCCGAGGGGCAGATTTATGATGATTTTACTGAGTTTTTGAATACGATTCACTTAGTTTTTCAAACTAATTTTTACTGAGATATATTGAAATTATACTTGTTTCAAAGGATTTCTGGAAATTGGTTTTTGAACTTATGTATTTGATGAATACTTAAGGTGACTTGGTGATTTACTATTTTTGTGAATTGGTGTATCTGTGTTGTGTGTTTCGTATTTCTCAGACTGTGATTTATTTTCATTACTACTGAGTTGGCATACTCATCATTACTCCATGCACCTCTGTGTGCAGATCCAGGTACTGGTTCGGAGCAGTAGTCATCCAAGTTTCGTTCATCGTCAGCTTTGGGATTTCGAGATACTTGTCCAGCATCCGCAGCTTCTCCATTTCCCTTCCCTATTTAGTATTAGTATTTTATTCCAAGACTTTGTCTCTGACGATAGCAGAGTTAGTTTATTTCGTAGATGCTCATGACATGTTGACTCCGGTTCTTGGGGACGGTTGTAGACTGTTAGCTTGATTGTTTTGTTAAAGATTTCAAAATTTATATGCGTGTTATGAATTGCTGAAAATAAATTAAGATATTTGAAAAGAAAAATGTGAAAGTTATGAGTGTTGGCTAGCCTAGTTCCACGATAGGCGCCATCACGACCGGTTAGATTTGGGGTTGTGACAGAAAACGAAGAGTCATTTTAGAGGAAAATCGGACAATCTTTAAGAAAAACAACGAAATAGCTCAGAATATACACAGATCTAAAAGAATCGAAAAGTTTTAAGAGTTAGAGTTTCAAAGAGAAACCAGAAAAGATAAGAAAAACCCAAAATATTACTGGTTTTAGCCAGAAACTCATAGATCTTAATCGAACGGCCAGAGATGGCCGAAAAATGGCATGAAAGGCCATAGGTGGGAGTTGAACCGCTCCAGGTTCACTTGAGGACCTCAAGGTAGTGTCAAGCCGGCATAGGAGGAGACATAGGCTAGCAGGTGGTGAGAGGCCATGGTTTCCGGCGAGGGAGGTGGCCGGAGAAGATGGACAGAGTCCATCGGAGAGGAGGGAAGGCAGAAGGTTCTACAGAGAATCTGAGAGAATGAGAGACTGGGGAAATGAGAAGGGGGGGGGGGGGAGTCGTTTAGGATTAATTTAGGTAAGTTTCAATCTGGGCCGTTGATTTGAATTAATCAACGGCTTAGATTGAATGGGGGGATTGGGTCGGGTAGTTTAGGAATTGGGCTTAGGTTATTGGGCTAATTTAGTTGGGNGGGGGGGGGGGGGGTAGTCGTTTAGGATTAATTTAGGTAAGTTTCAATCTGGGCCGACAAATCAACGACTCAAATTGAATGGGGGGAGGGGGGGTTGGGTCGGCCAATTTAGGAATTGGGCTAATTTAGTTGGGTTGGGGTCTGGGTAGATTAGGCTGAAAAAATTAAAAGTGGCTACTTGTTAAATACCCATTAAAAATAGATAAATAATCAATAAAAATAGCCAATAATCATATAAAATAAAATTAAGGCTAAATAGGTGAAATTAAAATGATTAATTGGTATAAAAATATAAAATGACTGATTATTGAATTAAAATAACATAAAATGTATAAGTAGGCTGTAGTTACAAAGCCATTGCAATTATAGTCAAATAATGCCAATTAAGCTAATTTGTGAAATAGTTTGGTCTTAATAGGACCTAAAATGATATATTAAACCAAGGTATGCTTTGAAATTATTTTCAATGCAATTTATGATTAATTATTGGATATAAAAGTACTGAATAAATTAGAAATAAATTGATAAAAATATGGAAAATTATTGAAAAATATCAATTATTATAAAAGCTGATTTTGAAGGTATAAGTGCAAAATTTAAAATAATTTGAGAAAAAATTGGGTATCAACAACTGCCCCTCTTTACCCGGGAAGGATGAAAGAGTTGTCGGGTAAAGATATGATGGCCAATTTTGACCGAGCGAAATGGATTGAAGGGTTGTAGGCCGCACCCTGGTTTCTGAGTTGCCTACATATCCCTGGTTTTACAGGAATCAGTCCGTATGTAGTTCAGGAGGAATCTGCGAGATATACCTATGCAGTTTTACAAGAACGGATGCAACATATAGGGTTGGACGAATAAACGATTTACGGGAATGGTTAGGAGAACTGGAGTGGGACCGCTTCTGCCAGGACGGCCGTTTCTTGCCAGATTACCTGCAGATAAATGATACAAGCATATATTGTGCGTAATTTAAACATGATGGAAGTTCCCATCGGACTATGAATGTCATCTTCGGACGGTTAGGGATGACGTCCTCAGACCATGATGTCCTAGGCCATGAATTGGTTGATGCAGGATTCACATGCCATGAAATGATGTTCTAGGGCTATGAAGATGGTGCCTCCGAACCATGACGCCTTTGAATAATGATATGCAAAAATTGAAAGAGATCCTCAGGTCATGGCATGATGTTCTTGGGCCATGAAGATGATGCCTCCGAACGATGACGCCTTTGGAAAAGTTGGTGATATTTCAGCCCATGAAAATGCAGTAGTATGATGCGGACAAGAAATAGCTTAGTCTTGAGAATTGAAGGGCAGAGCTTAGCCCGAAAGAAAAACGAAGTAAATAATGCTTGAGACAACACTTAGTCTCGATAGAAAAGTAAAATGGAGGCAGGTCTTAGCCTCGGAAGGAAGAAAGGTAGCCTTATGCAGATGTAGATAGAGACAGATCTTAGTCTTGGAAGGCAGAAAGGTAGCCTTATGCAGATGGAAGGCAAAACGGTAGCCTTATGCAGATGTAGATGGATACAGAGCTTAGTCTCGGAAGGCAGAAAGGTAGCCTTATACAGGTGCAGATGGAGACAGAGCTTAGTCTCGGTAGGCAGAATGGTAGCCTTATGCAAGTTGGAAGGCAGAAGGGTAGCCTTATGCATGCTGGAAGGCAGAATAGTAGCCTTATGCAAGATGTGAATGCATGGGAGGTGGAGCTTAACCTCGGAAGGCAGAATGGTAGCCTTATGCAAGTTGGAAGGCAGGAGGGTAGCCTTATGCAGGTTGGAAGGCAGAATAGTAGCCTTATGCAAGATGCGAATGCAGGGGAGGTAGAGCTTAACCTCGGAAGGTGGAATGGTAGCCTTATGCAAGTTGGAAGGCAGAAAGGTAGCCTTATGCAAAGAGTTGGATGTAGATGGAGACAATGCTTAGTCTCGGAAGGCAAAATTGTAGCCTTATGCAAGATGTAATGTATATGGAGATAGAGCTTAACCTCGGAAGGCAGAATGGTAGCCTTATGTAAAAATGTAGATGCAGATGGAGACAATGATTAGTCTCGGAAGGCAAAATGGTAGCCTTATGCAAGATGGAATGCAGTTGGAGGTAGAGCTTAACCTCGGAAGGCATAATGGTAGCCTTATGCAAAAATGCAGATGCAGATGGAGACAATGCTTAGTCTCGGAAGGCAGAATCATAGCCTTATGCAAGAAATAAAATGACAGTAGAGTTTCTTAGCTGATAGCAGATTACGGCATTATGATTATTGCGAGCATTTTGACTACTGAGCATTGTTGTACTGATAAAAAATGCCGGTAAGTGCGACGCCTTGGAACAATGTTTGGGATTTTTCAACTTTAGTGCCTACATCCAAAGAAAAATTGTGAGTTTTGTAAGGGGAGGGTTAGTTTGTATCCCCACTGGCTTTGCTTGACTCGTTTGGCTTGATTTGATGATATTGTTCGTATCATTGGGGTAGCGTTTGCTAAACAAAGATGTTTCAAAAATAAGTATGTATGATTTTGTAAAGGTATGACATTATTAATTAAAAATAATAATTTTTAGATGAACCAACGACCACGACGTGGCTCGAGACATTGCAACCTCTCCCGCTACGGAATTTTGAGGGTCCTCCTCAAAATTCTACCCCAGTTTGATGGGTTGATGTTTCTGACTGCTGCTTGTGCGGCGATCGGATGAACTTACTTCAGAATTTTGAGGGTCCTCCTCAAAATTCTGCCCCAGCTTCCAATTGCGGGGAAAAATAAAATTTTATTCAATTTTGACCGAACCCATAGGGTTGCCTACGTATCCCCTCTTAAACGGGAATCAGGTCAGGCGTAGTTCAATTTACATCATACAAAGGAAGCATAAAGATTACACATAGTAGCGCTTGACTGTATCTGAATCGATTGGCTTTAGCCAGACTTCTCCGTCCATTTCTGCAAGTATGAGTGCTCCTCCTGTCAGCACTCGGTGAACCATGTATGGGCCTTGCTAGTTGGGAGAGAACTTCCCTTTGGCCTCATCTTGATGTGGGAAGATTTTCTTAAACACCAGATGCCCTGGTGTGAACTTCTAGGCTTGACTCTCTTGTTGAAGGCTTGAGTCATTCTGTTCTGATAAAGTTGACCATGACATACTGTATCCATCCTTTTTCCATCTATGAGGGTCAGTTGCTCATAACGGTTCCTTACCCACTCTGCATCGTTCTTGTATGATCTTTAGGGAAGGAATTTCTACCTCGGCGAGAATAACGACTTCTGTACCTTTAACCTGCATATAGATAGTTGCCCATGTTGATGTGCGGATCGTGGTGCGATATCCTAGTAGAGCGAATGGTAACTTCTCATGCCATTGTCTGTTCTTTTCTATCATTTTCCTCAATATCTTCTTGATGTTCTTGTTGGCGGCCTCTACAACTCCATTCATTTGAGGTCGGTAGGCTGTGGAATTCTTGTGTTTGATTTTGAAAGTCTCACACATAGCTTTCATCAGGTCACTGTTAAGATTGGAACCATTGTCGGTGATGATCGACTCAGGAATTCTGAATCGACAAACAATGCGGCCGCGGACAAAATCTGACACGACTTTCTTTATTACTGCTTTGTAGGGTGATGCTTCGACCCATTTGGTGAAATAATCGATGGCTACTAGGATGAACATGTATCCGTTGGAGGAGGTAGGCTCGATTGGTCCAATGACATCCATGCCCCAGGCAACAAACGGCTATGGTGAGATCGTTGCATTAAGCTCGTTTGGAGGAACCTTTATCATATCTACGTGTACCTGACAACGGTGGAATTTCCGGACATACTGGATGCAGTTCATTTCCATTTCATCTAAAAGTAACCAGCCCTGAGTATCTTCTTTGCTAAGACAAACACATTCATATGCGGACCGCAAGTCCCATCATGAATTTCCTCTAGTAGCTTGGATGCATCCCTTGCATCGACACATCTTAATAATCCCAAATCGGGAGTCCTCCTATACAGGAGTCCTCCGCTGTGAAAGAAGTTGTTGGACAGTCTCCGAAGTGTGCGTTTCTGAGTAAGATTTGCAAGCTCTGGGTACTGTCATTTTGCCAAATATTCCTTGATTTCATGAAACCAAGGTTCTCCGTCCCCTTCTTCTTCGACATGGGCATAGTAAGCCGGTTGGTTATTGATCTTCACTGGAATGAGATCAATGAAATTCTTGTCTGGATGTTGATTCATAGATGACAGAGCAGCCAATGCATCGGCGAACTCATTCTAGATTCTAGGGACATGCCAAAATTCTATTTTCGTGAACCTCTTTCTTAATTCCTGTACGTGGTGTAGATACAACAGTATCTTGGAGTTCTTAGTAGCCCACTCTCCTTGTACTTGATGTACCAATAATTCTGAGTAACCAATCACTAGCAACTCCTGGACGTTCATGTCAATGGCCATCTTGAGCCCTAAGATACAGGCTTCATATTCGGCCATATTGTTAGTGCAGGGGAATCTAAGTTTGGAGGATACCGGATAATGTTGACCCGTTTCTGATATTAGGATGGCTCCAATGCTAACTCTCTTGAAATTAGCCGCTCTATCGAAGAACAGCCTCCAATCGTTATAGGATTCTGCGATGTCTTCTCCTATGAATGATACCCCTTCATCAGGAAAATACGTTTTTAGGGGTTCGTATTCTCCATCCACAAGATTCTCAGCAAGATGGTCCGCCAATGCTTGTCCCTTGACCGCTTTCTGAGTCACATAGATAATGTCGAACTCACTTAGTAGTATTTGCCACTTGGCCAGCTTACTAGTGGGCATGGGCTTCTGAAAGATGTATTTTAAGGGATCCATCCTCGATATGAGATATGTTGTGTAGGCACAAAAGTAGTGCCTCAACTTCTGGTCTACCCAAGTTAAAGCACAACAAGTGCATTCCAATAGAGAATACCGAGCTTCGTACGGAGTGAACTTCTTGCTGAGATAATAAATAGCTTGTTCCTTCCTTCCTGTTTCATCGTGGTTCCCCGGAACGCAGCCGAAGGCTCCATCTAACACTGCAAGGTAGAGTAACAAGGGTCTACCTGGCTCTGGTGGTACTAGGACTGGTGGTGTTGACAGGTATTCCTTAATACTATTGAAAGCCCTTTGGAAATTATCGGTCCATTTGGTTGCGACATCCTTCTTCAGCATCTTGAAGAACGACTCACAGATGGCTGTAGACTGTGCTATGAACCGGCTGATGTAGTTAAACCATACCAAGAAACTCATAATATTTTTCTTGTTCTTTGGCGGTGGTAATTCTCGAATGGATTTGACCTTTAACGGATCCAGTTCTATCCCTCGGCGGCTGACAATGAACCCGAGCAATTTACCGGCAGGAACCTTGAATGCACACATCGCGAGATTCAGCTTCAGATTGTATTTTCGCAATCTATTGAAGAACTTCTTCAAGTCTGCTATGTGATCAGTGGCTTTCTTGGATTTGATAATAACATCATCCACATATACCTCAATCTCCTTGTGTATCATATCATGGAAGATAGTGGTCATAGCCCCCATATAGGTGGCTCCAGCATTATTTAGGCCAAATGGCATCATCTTGTAGCAATATACTCCCCACGGCGTAATGAAAGCCGTTTTCTCAGCATCTTCCTCATCCATCCAGATCTGATGATAACCAGCGAAGCAATCCACGAATGACTGTAGCTCATGTTTGGCGCAATTGTCAATTAGGATGTGTATGTTAGGCAAAGGGAAGTTGTCTTTTGGACTGGCCCGGTTGAGATCCCGGTAGTCGACACAGACTCTGACCTTCCCATCTTTCTTCGGTACTGGCACAATGTTGGCTAACCATGTCGGGTATTCCACTACCCTGAGAACCTTAGCATTGATTTGCTTGGTGACTTCTTCCTTGATTTTTAAGCTCATATCAGGTTTGAACTTTCCGAGCTTTTGCTTTACTGGCGGACACATTGGATTGGTTGGCAGTTTGTGGGCCACAATAGATGTACTCAGACTAGTCATGTTATCATACGACCAGGCGAATATGTCCTCATACTCCTTTAGAAATTCTGTGTACTTTCTTCTCTAATGGTGACAAATGAATGCTGATGCGAGTTTCCTTGACATTTTCTGAGTCTCCTAAGTTGAAAATTTCGGTCTCGTCCAGGTTGGACTTAGGTCTGTTCTCAAAATTCTCAACTTCTTTAACAATCTCGTTGGGTATATCCTGTTCTTCCAAATCAATGTCCGTTTGTTGTGTTGCCTCGTTGCATGTCACATTCATTGGTTCATCAAGACAGGTAATAGTAATGCTGTATAGGTAAAGTAATGAGAGAAAAACAATAACAATAAATATTGATTTATTAGAAAATTAAAAATGCTTTTGATAAATTGAATAATTGTTTTGAACACCGAAGGTCTTATTGCAGGAATTGAAAAATGCGAAAAGAAAATCATTTAGTAAAGAAAAAAAATGAACAATGCTTGTTTTAGCCTTGCTACCCCGAGGCTCATCGGGCTTTGGTTGTTTTGATAGTCCAATTCTTGAGATATGCCCCTCTGCTTACGACCTGAATGGAAGGGCTTTCCTCCCCCTCCTCCTCGATAATAACACAACAGTCCATGTTATTGTCCTCTAGGAATAAATTTCTCAATGCGGCAAGAGATTCCTCTTCCTCTGTCCCATAAATAATGTCTGCCTGGTGAAAAGTCTGCTCCAGGCACGGTATCGGATGCTCCAATGGGTAATAAGGACCGCGCCATGGTGGCGACTAGCTATTGAATTCTTCCCAGGTGTACTCGTACCCCAGACCAAAAGTGGTGCCATGTTTCTTGATCTTTGTAGGTTTGGAGATTCCTTGGAGGTTCCTGCTGAGCCCTTTACCAGGCTTTCAGTTAAGTATACTCTCGATTTTTCTATCCCACCATTTGTCTTTATCAATGGCATTGACCCGTTCAATGTGGTGGTAAGTTTCTCCACCTAGCTTCCTTCTCCCCTCGATTGCCGGAATAGTTTGACGACTGTAAATCGGGTTGCTACTGTCTCCGTGAATGATCACTTCCTAGTGATTCCATTCGAACTTCACTTCCTGATGCAGCGTTGATTCTACGGCCCCAGTAGCATGGATCCATGGTCGTCCTAATAGCAAGTTGTGGGACGCTAGTACACCTATTACTTGGAAGTCGACCTCGAACCAAGTTGGTCCCATTTGCAGGCATAGACTGATCTCACCAATGGTGAACTTCTGAGAACCATCGAAAGCCTTTACATTGATTGCTCCATCCTTTATCTCATGCAGCCCTTTGCCCAGCTTCGTGAGCGTTATCAACGGACAAATATTGAGACTGGATCCTCCGTCGATCAAAAATATATTGATGAAATAGTTCTCGCACTGCCCGGTGATGTGCAGTGTTTTGTTGTGACCCAACTCTTCAAGTGGCAGCTCTGCTTCATGAAAGGTGATCTTATGGCTTTCCAACACTTGGCCTACCATATTGGCCATTTCCCCGCTAGTGATATTGTTCGGTACATATGCTTCATTCAGCACTTTTAGCAAAGCACACTTGTGCGTCTCAGAATTCTGCAGCAAGGAAAGAATAGATATCTGTGCTGGCGTCTTCTTCAGCTGGCGATGACCGAATACTCCTTAGCCTGTACTTTCCTCCAAAAGTCGTACGTACCTGTCTCGATAATGGGCGGTCGATTAGAAGCCTTCTTGCTTGATTCCGCCAGATGTTCAGGGGTATAGACTTTACCAGATCTTTTCATACCTTGTGATGCAGTAGCCTCTTCAGTCTTGACTTTTCCTTTCCTTCTTGCCTCGGCTGTATAGTCCCAGGGTACAACATTTTTATAGAAGGGTGGCGTGATTGACATTGCCACTGTGATCGGCGCGGCTACCCTTACTTCAAACGGAATATGTGTCTTAGGTGGCAAGACCACAACTTCAAACGGTGCGGGTGCATTTGCCGGAGACACGAATTCAACCTCAATTGGTGTTGGTGTCTTTGAGCGTGACCCAGTTTCAAACTCAAGAGGCACAAACATGTCTACCTCAACATCCACAACCGTCTGAATCTGGAATATGATTGGATTGAGAGTAATTGCCGGTTTCTTTGGGTTATCACCTTCCACGATCAACCAGATTGATCCCTCGGGATCCCAGTCATCTTATATTTCAATCATGTGGATACCTCGACCCTTATGGTCTGGAAAAGGATTGTTGCGGATGTTTGGAGAGGATTTTTTTGCCACAATGATCTTGTTGTCAATTAAGGACTTTATCTTATCTTTCAAAGAACGTCATTCGTCGATGGTGTGTCCTTTCATGCCGGAGTGGTATGCACACGACTTGTTTGGGTTAACCCGCTGAGAAGGATTTTCAGGGGTTGCAGCAGGGATGGGTGTGACATAACCAGCAGCCTTTAGCTTCTCATATAGATGGTCGATAGGTTCAGCGATGGCGGTATATTGTTTTGGAGGTCTACAATCAAAATTAGGCCGGGTCTAGGGAAGTTTTGGCGTGCAGGAGGGGATTGATAATGGGATGGCTGAGAGTTGTAGGTGTGGTAAACAGGAGCGGGTTGGGAGTATCTGGGTGAAATAGGTTGATATGTAGGTGCTGGAGATGATTGATAAGTTGGTGGCGGAGCTTGGTATGAGGGTGATGGTGCTTGGTAATTTGGGGTTGGTTGATATGTGAGTGGAGGTGTTGGGTAAGTTTGGTATTTGAGGGGACATTATGTTCTCTGTGCAACTATCACGACTCCTACGTCCCTTTTCTCTGACACACCACCGAACTATAAAGCCTTATTCGTAGCTTGCAAGGCTTCGAAATTTGTGACCATACCAATTTTAATACCTTCTTCAATCCTTTCACCCAATTTGATGATGTCGGAGAACTTGTGGTTCTCAATCATCATCAACCGTTGATAGTATTACGGATCCTGAGCCCGGACAAAGAACTTGTTCATTTGCTCCTCCTCTAAGGGGGGTCTGACCTTAGCAGCTTCGGACCTCCAGCGAGTAGCATACTCGCAAAATGTCTCTTTGGGCTTCTTCTTCAATTTCTGGATGTAGAACACGTCTGGTGCGTTCTCTGTATTAAATCTGAATCTATCCATGAAGTCAGATGCCATGCTCACCTAGTTTGACCACTTTTTGGGATCTTGACTGATGTACCAAGACAAGGCATCTTCTTTCAAGCTCCTCATGAACAGCTTCATGCGGATCCTTTCATTTTTCCCTACTTCAACCAGCTTGTCACAATAGGTCCTCAGATGGACCCTTGGATCACTTGTACCATCAAACATTTCGAACTTAGGAGGTTTTTACCCATCAGGAAGTTCGCCATCAGGTTGTATGCAGAGGTCCTCATAGTTCAGCCCTTCGACTCCCCTACTTCCCTCAACACCTTGAACGCGACTGGTCATCTTCATAAGTTCCTCAGCCAAGTTTCTGATAAGCAGATCCTTTTCATCAGACTTAGGTGTGTATGAGATAGGTGGAGTGGAGTGTGGCATGGTCTCCACGTAGATATGATTGTTATGGTGGCCTGGTGCATAGGTGTAGATATGGTCGTTTGTGGAGTTCTGAGGTTCTGGGATAAATAGTGGAGTGTTATTTGGGGTATGGCAGGTGTTACATTGGTTCTTTGGTGGAGTGGCGTGATGGTGAGGTGCGGGATGATTTTGCTGTTTTGGGATATTTTGAGGAGGTGTAGGATTTTGAGCGTTGGGGAGGTTGACGTATGGGACGCTGAGAGTGAATGACAAGTTTGCCAAATTTCGAACATGATCAAGCTCTTCTTGGAACTTCAACAGCTTCTGTTCAAGCTGTGATATTCTCGCTTGGAATGCGAATACCCTGGCCATCAGTGGCCTCTACCCGTTCAATCGTGTTTTCCTTTCTGATGTTGCTTGAATCTTCCATTTTATTTTTTCCTTTGACTTTAGGAGGACTAGGAGGAGGAGTGGGTGGAGGGTCCTTGGATCTTGTGAGATAAGATGATGATGCCAGAGTGCATGAACTAACCTTTGGGAAGGGGAATAATAAAAAGAAAGAAAACATAAACAAAAACAAAAAGGTAGCCAAGTTAGCGAGGATTATGAAAAAGTATTGCAGTATTTAAATACATAGTACGAGAATGTAAAGCGCGTCCTAATTTGGGAACCTCTTTTTGCTTGAGGTAGGCCTAGCGAAAAATTAATTTGGAGAACTTAAAATGCTAAATGCCTCAGTTCATTGATAGAAAATAGACGAATCCCAAAATGACACTAAATAAACAAGAAATAAAGTCCAATAATGGCTATTGGCCTTATTACATTAATAAAGCAAAAAAAACATTCCTATCTACTTGGTCCCAGAAGGACCTTTCCCAGACTCGGCATCCTTTCTACCTTGGAACAGTTTCCCCAACTCGCGAAGTCCCAACAATAGGTATGCTCTTGCTAGATTTCCACCTTCGATCCCTTCAGCGTTTTGACAATCTTCAACCCTTTGGATGAATTTGCCTTCCAGCTCGACTATGCCTCGCTCTAAGTACCCTAGACTTTTGTTGGTACTGCTAGCCCTGTCTTTCCATTCCTCAATCAGTTTCTTGTTGGACTCGTGTATCTCGCGGTGCTCGCTCTCGCATTCACAGATCCGTTTGCGCAGCTGGTTGTATTTGACTTGTGCCTCGGCCTTTTCATCTATAATCATGTGGCCTCGGGCGAACCCCAGTTTGTCCAGGCCATCCCAATTGTCTTCTAACCAACCTGAATAGAAAAGGGGTACAACCGACATAATATATGTCTGGCTCAATGGTGTCTTTCTCCATTACAATCTTGCAGTGCCACATGTGTTGAGCGTGGCACTTGTGAGGAATATCATCATTTTGAAAGTCAACCCGGAAATGGCACATCTTGTTGACCCTTGGTATGACTTGCTTCCTACCTGCTTGTCTCATAACCCGGAGAGGGACGTAAGGATAGGTTCCTCTCAGACCAATCAGTATCAGGAATGGTGCATCTCTGGACCGGGGGATGAACTCTTCTGTAGGAAACCACTCGAACATCCATTGAACTTGTTCCTCAGCTAGATTATTGAAGAATTCTACCCATTCTTTGGCATTCTCATCTTGAGCAAACATATCGGGAATGTAAGTCATTCGCTTTGGATGGTGGAAAGTGATGGGGTCATTCCACGCCCTTCGGTGAAACTCTTGTCAGAACTGGCCCTTTTGAAGATGTTCTAAGAGCCAGAGCTTTAGTAATAAGTTGCAACCCTCAAAGTGTTTTGCTCCTTTTTGGCATTTCCCTAAGGCTCGGTATACGTCTTAAATGATCATTGGCACGATGCTAAATGTCTGCCCACCAATCCCCTCCATTAGGGTCTTTGTTACCATAGCCAACCTAGTATGGATTCTTTCTTTCTTTATTGGAAACACGATTAGACCCAGGACGCAAAACATGAAGTCGAATACCCTACGATGGATGTGTTCCAATGATGTGATGGAAAATTCATCATGGAAGGTACGGTATGATTTGTTGTGACCATACCTTTCATACAGGTAGTCAAAAAAGACGTATGATTCTTTTAGGCATCCCAATTCAGCGCTCTTCTTCAAACCCATCATTTTTAAGAAACCTTTGCCTGTGCGATTCTCAAGCATTAACAAACCCGGAGTTTCGCAAGCTAGACCGGCCAATCCTCCTATCTTCTCTAGCAAAGGTGTCATTTTGATGTCCCCAAAGCGGAAGACAACCCTTTCACAGTCCCAGAATAGAGTAGCAGCCTCTATCATCATGTTGTTAAGCTGGATATTCAGAAGGGATGGTAGATTACCCAGGTATTTCTTGACGAGGGTTTTGTCACTAGAATGCAGATCTTCCCACCAACTCAGCAATATTGGGTGGATGTTGGTGACCATGCCGAATCTGGGGACTTCGTGCCTCATATTTCTATAAGGCAAACAAGGTTAGACCCTGACCCCCACCGGACTCGACTATTTAACATCAATGATTAGCATGAAGTATTTAATTCTCAAAATAAATGCACATAACGTGATGATGTCCGTTTGGGTTTATTGAAACCCAGTGGACTTTTGGACAAGGCTATCTTAAAGCTATTGTGTGGACAACACAATAGCCTGGCTATGTTTGACCATGATGCATGCAACAGTATAACAGAGTATGGTTTCTATGGGGTTTTAGACTGGTACCCTTGAGCGGACAACTCAAGGGGGAAAGGCACGGAACTGTCGACTGCACCGCTGATCGACTAGTTTTACCACAAATAAGCCTTTCCAAATTTACTGGGTAATGATATAGGAAGGGCTAAACCACTCATCAAGCGTTGCTATATGATTTTGTTTGGCACAAGTGGAGTATGAATGTTGGATCATGGATAATGCAATAAATAATAAACATGTAGTTACGTATTTGCACGTTATGAAAGCGGTAAATACAATAGTTTATAATTTAAAACAGTTACAAAGTAAGGAAACCAGAAAGATATGTCAGTTACTTTTGAGAAAAATTAAATGCTTAAAGGAAATAAACAAGTAATTGCACATATGAAGAGGTACAAATTCACAAAGCAATTTGAAAATGGTAAAAGCCTGAAATCCCCAGCAGAGTCGCCATGCTGTCGGGCCCCCATTTTTTCCCAAGCACTCCTTTCGGGGTCCGGTTTGAAAGGGTTTAATGACATTGGTTGGGACAACTCATTCCTTTTGGGAAAGGGGTTTATTTATTTGAAGAGTCGCCACCTAACGATTTTAAGGTGCGTTAGGGTACCTATTGGGGTTCATTTACAACTAGTTTTGATAACCAGAGACAGGGTAAGAGCTTGATATTATCCTAAGGGGAAGGTGTTAGGCACCACTCAGGATGCATAAGTGTGGTTCCCGGCCAAATAGCTTTTGTGAATTTTGTACAATTAGGAAATAAACAAATATGGTTCAAATAATAGGGGATTTTAGTCTAAGTACACAGACAATTGATGGAGAACTAGATTTTGAAAAGAACTATAATCTAAGCATGTTTATGGGAGTAAAGGGGTATCCTAGGTTTGTTTATAATATGGATCACATCAATGCAATACCCAGTATGACACTCCTCAAAGAGGGGCTACACGAGTTATTAACGCACCAGTCATCATGTCCATATCCACCCTTTCCCACCCCGTAAAGATAATTAAAGCGAGTGTTGGTCTCGACCTCTATTGCATGCTATTACCCGTCCCTTCCTATTAGTCCTGGAGGAGTTTAGGACTTCTATCCTATAAGGGGAGTTTCTAGGCAGACCCTCAGGTTTAAAGTTAAAATACTAATGCGACACATAAAGAAACAAATAGGATTGCAGATAGGGGATAACATATCAACAGAAAATGGACTCAAAGACCACCATAAATAATGCACAGAATCAGCATGACTCAAACACAATTTACGTCTGGGTTTAACTAATATCCTAAACATGGTATCTAAGTGGTGACAACAGAGATGACAAATTTATTGCATAACTCAGAGAGGAAGTCCCAATCAGTTTTTGCTACTGGTTTTAAACATGCTGACAGTTAAACAATAGTCACAAGAGACAATTCCAGTTTTATTTCTTACGGTTGGTTACCTAAGACTTGCCTAAGCGTGGGATCATATGCATTAATTGTTCAGAATTGTTGACAGTTTTAGGTTGTTATACCTAAGAGCATGCAGTTCTAAGTATGGCATAATAGGCAGAGATTAATTACCAGTTGTTAGAACAGGGTGGTTATTTCATTCTCAATAGTTAGACTTAGTGTAATTAGGCGACTGCGATCCTAGAACATGATATCTAATGCAGCAACATGCAGAATAAATTAAATAGGATTTCTAAATGCACATCAAATTCCAGTTCTAAACATGATGCAAGTTCCCATCAGACTATGAATGTTGTCTTTCGACGGTTAAGGATGATGTCCTCAGACCATGATGTCCCGAGCCACGAATTGTTTGATGAAGGATTTGCAGACCATGAAATAATGTTCTCGGGCCATGAAGATGGTGCTTCTGAATGATGACGCCTTTGAATAATGATATGCAAAATTGAGACAGATCCTCAGGCCATGACATTATGTTCTCGGGCCATGAAGATGGTGCCTATGAACTATGACGCCTTTGGATATGTTGGCGATATTTTAGCCCATGAAACGCGGTAGTATGATGCGGACAAGACAGATCTTAGTCTTGCGATTTGAAGGGCAGAGCTTATCCCGAAAGAGAAGCGAAGTAAATAATGCTTGAGAGACACCGCCTAGTCTCGGTGAAAAAAGTAAATTGGAGGCAGAGCTAAGCCTCATGCAGGATGAAGGCAGAGTTTAGCTTTATGCAAAGGGAAGGCAGAAAGGTATCCTTATGCAAGTGGAAGGCAGAAAGTTAGCCTTATGTAGGATGGAGACAGAGCTTAGTCTCATGTAAATGGAAGGAAGAAGATTAACCTTATGAAGAGGAAGGCAGAAAGTTAGCCTTATGCAAGTGGAGGTAGAGCTTAACCTCATGCAAAATGGAGACAGAGCTTAGTCTCATGCAAATGGAAAGTAGAAGATTAGCCTTATGCAAAGGAAGGCAGAAAGTTAGCCTTATGCAAGTGGAGGTAGAGCTTAACCTCATGCAAAATGGAGACAGAGCTTAGTCTCATGCAAATGGAAAGTAGAAGATTAGCCTTATGCAAAGGAAGGCAGAAAGTTAGCCTTATGCAGAGGAAGGCAGAAAGTTTGCCTTAACAAGAGGAAGACAGAAAGTTTGCCTTATGCAAGTGAAGGTATAGCTTAACCTCATGCAGAATGGAGACAGAACTTAGTCTCATGCAAATGAAGGCAGAGCTTAGCCTTATGCATAGGAAGGTAGAAAGTTAGTCTTATGCAAGTTGATTAAATGACAGTAGAATGTCTTAGCTAGTAGTAGATCGTGGTATTGCGATTGTTATGAGCCTTGGGACTGCGGAGCACGTTATCCTTTGTGCTGATAGCAAATGTCGGCAAGTGCGATGGTTTCAGTGTCTTTGAACATGTTCGTTCTTTGTGCAGACAGTGAACTTTGGCATTTGCAACTGTGTTGAAATTTGTGACTTCTCTGCGTGTTTATTCTTTGTTCCTGCATCCAAAGAAAAATCGTAAGTTCGGTAGATGGGGAGGTTGGTTCGTATCCCCACTGGCTCTGCTTGACTTGCTCATCTTGGTCTGATGATCCTGTTTGCATCATCGGGGTAGCGTTTGCTAAACAGAGCTATGTTTCAGAGTAAGTATGCATGATTTTATAAACATATGTATTTCTTACATAATTTAGATGAACCGACGATTGTGACACGGTTAAGACATTGCAACCTCTCATGCCACGAAACGTTGAGGGTGCTCCTCAAATTTCTGCCCTAGTTTGATGGGTTGGAGACTTTGGTTGTTACACATACGACGATCAGCTGAACTTGCTTCGGACGTTTGAGGATCCTCCTCAAAATTCCTCCCCAGTTTCCAATTTCAGGGAAAAATGAGATTTTTATTGAATTGTGACCGAACCCATAGGGCTGCCTATGTATCCCCTCTTAACTGGGAATCAGGTCAGGTGTAGTTCAGTTTACATCATTTGAGAAAAGCATAAAGAGTTATACATAATAGTGTTTGACTGCATCTGAATTGATTGGTTTTGGCCAGACTTCTCCGTTCATTTCTACAAGTAAAAGCGCTCCTCCTATTAATACTCGATGAACCATATACGGACCTTGCTAGTTGGGAGAGAATTTACCTTTGGCTTCATCTTGATGTGAGAAGATCTTTTTTAACACCAGCTGCCCTGGTGTGAACTGTCTCAGCTTGACTCTTTTATTGTAGGCTCTGGACATTCTATTCTGATAAAGTTGACCATGATATACTGCATTCATTCTTTTCCCGTCTATGAGGGCTAGTTGCTCATAACGGCTCTTTACCCACTCGGCATCGCTGAGCTAAACTTCTTGTATGATTCTCACGGAGGGAATCTCCACTTCGGCGGGAATGACAGCTTCTGTACCATAAACCAGCAAGTAAGGAGTTGCCCCGGTTAATGTACGGACTGTGGTGCGGTATCCCAGTAAGTCAAATGATAACTTCTCATGAAACTGCTTGTGCTTTTCTATCATCTTCCTTAGTATCTTTTAGATGTTCTTATTGGCGGCTTCTACATCTCCATTCATCTGAGGTATATAGGCTATAGAATTCCTGTGCTTGATTTTGAAAGTCTCACACATGGCTTTCATCAGGTCACTGTTGAGATTGGAGCCATTGTCGGTGATGATTGACTCTGGAACTCCGAACCGACAAACAATACGGTCGCGGACAAAGTCTTCCACGACCTTCTTAGTCACTGCTTTGTAGGATACTGCTTCGACCCATTTAATGAAATAATCAATTGCTACCAAGATGAACCTGTGTTCGTTGGAGGCGGTAGGCTTGATCGGTCCAATGACATCCATTCCCCAGGCGGCGAAAGGCCAAGGAGAGCTTGTTGCATTGAGCTCATTTGGGGGTACCTTTATCATATCTGCATGTACCTGACATCAGTAGCATTTCTAGACGTACTGGATGCAGTCCGTTTCTATGGTCATCCAGAAATAACCGGCCCTGAGTATCTTCTTGGCCAAGACAAAGCCATTCATATGTGGGCCGCAGTCCCAGCATGTATCTCTTTTAGTAGCTTATAAGATTCATTTGCGTCGACACATCTTAATAATCCCAAATCAGGAGTTCTCCACTACAGGATTTATCCACTATGAAAGAAGTTATTAGACAATCTCCGAAGCGTACATTTCTGAGTATGATTTGCAAGCTCTGGGTACTCTCCCTTTGATAGATACTCCTTGATGTCGTGGAACCATGGTTTTCCGTCTGTTTCCTCTTCAACATGGGTACAATAGGCCGGATGGTTATGGATCTTCACTGAAATAGGATCAATGAATCAGAGTGATGTATCATGGATGACAGAGTAGCCAACGCATTGGCGAACGCGTTCTGAATTCAGGGAACATGCCGGAATTATGTCTTCGTGAACCTCTTTCTCAATTCCTGCACATGGTGCAGATACGACAATATCTTGGAATTATTAGTAGCCCATTCTCTTTGTACTTGGTGTATTAGCAAATTGGAATCACCAATTACTAGCAGCTCCTTGATATTCATGTCAATGGCCATATTGAGACCTAGGATGCAGGCTTCATATTCTGCCATATTGTTGGTGCAGGGGAATCTGAGTTTAGCAGATACCGGATAATGCTGACTAGTTTCCGATACCAGGACAGCTTCGATGCCGACTCCTTTGAAATCCAATGCTCTATCGAAAAACATTCTCCAACCGTCATAGGATTCTGCAATATCCTCTCCTATGAATGACACTTCTTCATTCGGGAAAATACGTTTTCAAGGGTTCGTATTCCCCATCCACAGGGTTTTCAGCGAGATGTTCTGCCAAAACCTGTCCTTTCACTGCTTTCTAAGTCACATAGACAATGTCGAACTCACTCAGCAGGATTTGCCACTTAGCCAGCTTGCCGGTGGGCATGGGCTTCTGAAAGGTGTACTTCAAGAGATCCATCCTTGATATGAGATATGTGGTGTAGGCACAAAAGTAATGCCTCCTCTTCAGCGCTACCCAGGATAGATCACAGCAGGTACGTTCCAATAGAGAATATCGTGCCTCGTATGGAGTGAATTTCTTACTCAGATAATAAATAGCCTGCTATTTTCTTCCTGTCTCGTCGTGCTTCCCCAGAACGCAGCTGAAAGCTCCATCTAATACTGCGAGGTAGAGTAGCAAAGGTCTACCTGGCTCAGGTGGTACCAAGACTAGAGGTGTTTACAAGTACTCCTTAATTATGTCGAAGGCCCTTTGACAATCCTCAGTCCATTTGGTCGCAACATATTTCTTCATCATCTTGAAGATTGGTTCATATATGACCGTGGATTGAGCTATGAACCGGCTGATGTAGTTAAGGAGGCCTAGGAAACTCATCACATCTTTCTTGTTCCTTGGCGGTGGTAACTCTTGGATGGCCTTGACCTTTGACGGATCTAATTTTATCCCTTGACGGCTGACGATTAACCCGAGCAATTTCCCTGCGGGAACCCCGAATGCACATTTTGCGGGGTTTAGTTTCAGATTGTATTTTCGCAACCTATTGAAGAACTTCCTCAGATCTGCTATGTGGTCGGTGGCTTTTTTGGACATGATAATGACATCGTCCACATATACTTCGATCTCTTTGTGCATCATATCGTGGAAGATAGTGGTCATAGCTCTCATATAGGTGGCCCCATCATTTTTCAGGTAGAACGACATCATCTTATAGTAGTATACTCCCCACGGCGTAATGAAAGCCGTTTTCTCAGCATCTTCCTCATCCATCCATATCTAGTGGTAACCAGCAAAACAATCTACGAACGATTGAAGTTCATACTTTGCACAATTGTCAATTAGGAAGTGTATGTTTGGAAGACGGACATCATCCTTCGGACTGGCCCGGTTGAGATCCCGGTAGTCGACACAAACCCTGACCTTCCCATCCTTCTTAGGCACTGGCACAATGTTGGCTAACCATGTTGGATACTCAACTACCCTGAGAACCTTAGCGTTGATTTTCTTGGTAACTTTCTCCTTGATTTTCAAACTCAGGTCTAGCTTGAATTTTCTTAGGTTTTGCTTTATCGGTGGGCACATTGGATTGGTCGGCAATTTGTGGGCCACAATGGATGTACTCAGACCATTCATGTCATCGTACGACCATGCAAATATATCTTCATACTCTTTCAAGAACTGTGTGTATTCCTCTTTCTCTGATGGTGACAAATGAATGCTGATGCGGGTTTCTTTGACAATTTCTAAGTCTCCCAAGTTGACGATCTCAGTCTCGTCTAAGTTGTACTTAGGTCAATTCTCAAAATTCTCAACCTCCTTGACAATTTCATCAGGTATGCTATCATCATCTTCTTCTGAATCACTGTCCTTTTGTTGCGTTGTCTCGTTGCGTGTCATAGTCATTTTCATCAAGACAAGTAATAGTAATGTTGTATAGATAAAGTAATGAGAAAAAAATGATAAAAATAAATATTGATTCATGAAAACATAAAAGTGCTTTTGATAAATTGAGTAAATGTTTTTAGAACATTGAAGATCTTATTGTATAAATGAAAGATGCGGAAATGAAATCATTTACCAAGCAAAAAATAAACAATGCTTGTTTAGCCTCGCTACCCAGGGACTCGTCGGGCCCTGGCTGTTTTGATAGTCCAATTCTTAAGGGATGATCCTTTGCTCATGGCTTGAATGGAAGGGCCTTCCCCCTCCTCCTTCTCAACAATGACACAATAGTCCATGTCATCATCCTCCAGGAATAAGTTCTTCAGGTCTGGCAGTGCTTCTTCTTCCTCTGACCTCCATATAATATCTTCCTGCTGAAAGGTACTCTAGATGCGGTATCGGTTGTTCCAATGGGTAATAAGGACCGCGCCATGGTGGAGACCAGTTCTTGAACTCTTCCCAGGTGTTTTTGTATCCCAACCCAAAAGTTGTGCCATGGTGCTTCAGCTGTATCTGCATGGAAATCCCCTGAAAATTCTTACCGAGTCCTTTGCCAGACTCGTACCCACTTCAATTCAGTATGCTTGCGATCTTACTGTCCCACATTTTATCTTTATCTATGGCGTTGACTCGTTCAATATGGTGGTAGGTTTCTCCACCCAGCCTTCTTCTACCTTCAACCACGGGGATGGTTTGGCGACTATAGATAGGATTGCTTCCATCCCCATGGATGATCACTTCCTGGTGGTTCCAATAAAATTTTACTTCCTGATGCAATGTTGATGCCACAACCCCAGCGGCATGTATCCATGGACGTCCTAATAACAGGTTGTAGGACACTGACATTTCTATTACCTGAAAGTCAACCTCGAACAATGTAGGTCCCATTTGCAGACAACGTCTGATCTCACGGATGGTGGACCTCTGAGATCCATCGAAAGCTTTCACACTCATCGAACCTTCTTTTATCTCGTACAGCCCCTTGCCCAATTTCTTGAGCGTTGTCTATGGACAGATGTTGAGGTTGGATCGCCCGTCAATCAAAATCCTTATGATGAAGTAATCCTCATATTGCACGGTGATGTGCAACGCTTTGTTATGACTTAACCCTTCAGGTGGCAGCTCGTCCTTGTGGAATGTGATTTTCTGACTTTCCAATACTTGTCCTACCGTGTTGTCCATTTCCCCGCAGGTGATGTTATTTGGCACATATGCTTCGTTCAGCACTTTTATCAAAGCATTCTAGTGCGTCTCTTAATTCTGTAGCA
This sequence comes from Nicotiana undulata, assembly GCA_005239495.1. NCBI lineage: Eukaryota > Viridiplantae > Streptophyta > Magnoliopsida > Solanales > Solanaceae > Nicotiana > Nicotiana undulata. Next base: position 30,648 of record ML287509.1, on the reverse strand, counting down.
ATGATAGAATGGATATTTGGGATGGGGGTTTTTTCAACTGATCAGTGACTGAATATTCTTTAGCCTGTACCTTCCCCCAAAGATCATCAGGGCATGTCTCAATGATGGGTGGCCTATTGGAAGCCTGCTTACTGGATTCTGTCAAATGTTCAGGTGTATAGACCCTACCGGTCCTTGTTATTCCCCGTGCAGCGGTAGCTTCTTCTATCTTGATTTTGCCTTTCCTTCTTGCCTCAGCTACATAATCCCATGGTATAGCATTGGTGTAAAAGGGTGGCGTGGTTGACACCGCCACTGTGATTTTGCAGCTACTTTCACTTCGAATGGAACAGGTACCTTAGCAGGTGGCATAACTTCAACCTCGAAAGGCACAGGTGTGTCTGCAGGTGGTGCCGTTTCAAACTCAAGTGGCACTGACGCCATTACCTCAACATCTCCGGATGGCTGAATCTGTACTATGATAGGATTGAGAGTGACTGCTGGCTTCTTTGGGTTACCACCTTCTATGATCAACCCAATCGACCCCTATGGGTCCCAATCTTCTTCAACCTCAATCATGTTGACTCCTCCACCCTTGTTGTCTGGAGCGGATTGTTGCGGACATTGGAGTAGATTCCTTCGCTAGAATGACCTTATTGGCGATCAGAGATTGTATCTTATCTTTCAATGAGTGGCATTCATCAATTGTGTGTCCCTTCATGCCGGAATAGTATGCCCATGTCTTATTTGGATTAACCTATTGAGAGGGGTTCTCAGGGGTTACAACAGGGATAAGAGTGATATAACCGGCAATTTTCAGTCTTTCATATAGCTGGTCAATAGGCTCAGCGATGGCAGTGTATTGTTTAGGAGGCCTGCAGTCAAAACTGGGTCAAGGTCTCGGGAAATTTTGGAGAGCAGGGGGTGATTGGTAGTGAGGTGGTTGAGAGTTGTAGATATGGTAAACATGAGCTGGTTGGGAATATCTGGGAGATTGTGGCTGATACGTAGGTTGGGGAGATGGTTGATATGTTGGTGGAGGTGCTGACTGGTGTGTGGGCGAGGGTGCTTGGTATGTTGGTGTTGGTGGATATGTGAGTGGAGCTGTTTGGTAGGTTTGGTATTTTAGCGGGATTTAGTCCTCTGTGCAACCATTACAGCTCCCATATCTTTTTTCTGGGACTCGCCTCCAGATTGCAGGGCCTTGCCCGTAGCCTGCAATGCTTCAAAATTTGTAACCATTCCGCTTTTGATCCCTTCCTTAATTCTCTCACCCAACTTGATAATGTCAGAGAATTTATGGTTCTCAATCATCATCAGCCGCTCATAATACTGTTGATCTTGTGCTCGGATAAAGAATTTGTTCATCTGTTCTTCGTCTAAAGCAGGCCTGACCTTAGCTGCTTCAGATCTCAAGCGAGTAGCATACTCGCGAAAAGTTTCCGCGGGCTTCTTCTTAAGATTATGAATATAGAACACATCCAGAGCATTCTCCATATTGAACCTGAACCGGTCCATGAAATTTGACGCCATACTCACCCAGTTTGACCACTTCCTGGGGTCTTGGCTGATGTACCAAGACATAGAATCCCCTGTTAGGTTCCTCATGAATAGCTTCATGCGAATCTTCTCATATTTTCCCACTCCCACCAATTTATAACACTAGGTCCTCAGATGGACCCTTGGTTAACCTGTACCATCGATCATCTCGAACTTAGGAGTTTTGTAACCCTCGGTCAGTTCGACATCGGGTGGATGTAGATATCTTCATAATTCAGCCCTTCAACTCCTTTGCTTCCCTCAACACCTTGCACTCGGCTAGTCAGCTTCTTAAGTTTTTCAACCAAATTCTTGATAAGCAAATCCTTTTCACTAGATTCAGGTGTGTATGAAATGGGTTAGGTGGCGTGCGACAGAGTCTCCACGTAGATGGGGTTGTTGTGATGACCTGGTGCCTGGGTGTAAATGTGGTCATTTGTGGAGTTTTGTTGCTCGGGGACGAGTAGTGGAGTATTTTTTGGAGTGTGTCAAGCATTTTATTGTGGTGGAAGAGTTTGACTCTTTGGTGGAGTGGTGTGGTGATAGGTTGTGGGAGGATTCTGTTTGTTTGGGCTATTTTGAAGAGGTATGGAATTTTGGGTGTTGGGATGGTTGACATCTATAACACTGAGTGTGAAAGATAAGTTTGCCAAATTTCGAACCTGCTCAAGCTCCCCTTGAAGTTTCAACAACATTTGCTCGAGTTGTGTCATAGCCTCGTTCGAACCTGAATACCCTTGCCATCAGCAGTTTCTGTTCGTTCAAATGGCGTTGTGTTGTCTTTCCCAATGTTGTCCATTTTCCCTTTGCCTTTGTTTTTGCCTTCGGGAGGACTAGAAGGAAGAGAAGGCGGAGGGCCCATGGTTCGTGTACAATATGATGATGATGCAAGAATGCACGAACCAACCTTTGGGGAGGGGAATAATAAAAAGGAAAGAAAACAAAACAAAACCAAAAGGTAGCCAAGTCAGTGAGGATTATGAAAAAGTATTGCGGTATTTAAACACATAGTGCGAGAATATAAAGCGTGTCCTAATTTGGGAGCCTCATTGTGCGCGAGGTAGGCCTAATAACTAATTGATTTGGAGAACTTGGATGCGAATGCCTTATTTCATTAATGTAAATATAGACGACCCCAAAACAACACTAAAATAATAAGCGAGAAATAAAGTCACTAATGGCCATTGGCCTTATTACATTGATAAAGCGAAAAAAGGAAATCCTATTCTACTTGGTCCCAGATGAACCTTCCCCACATTCGGCATCCTTGATCCCATCGAACAGGTTTCCCAGCTCGCGAAGTCCTAGCAGAAGGTACCCTCTAGCCAGATGTCCACCTTCAATCCCCTCAACTTTCTGACAGTCCTCAACCCTCTTGATGATCTTACCTTCCAGCTCGACTATGCCTCACTCCAAGTATTCCAGCTTCTTGTTGGATTGGATGACCATGTCTTTCTATTCTTCAATCAATCTCTTGTTGGTTTCATGTATCTCATGGCGCTCACTTTCACACTCATGAACTCTCTTGCGCAGCCGATTGTACTTGACCTGAGCCTCAGCACTCTCATGTATGATTATGTGACCTCGACCAGTCCATGGCCAGATTAACCCATCCAAGTCGTCTTCTAACCATCCCGAGTAGAAAGGTGCGCAACCTGCGTGATACCTGTCTGGTTCAATTGTGTTCTTTTTCATTATGATCCTGCATTGCCACATATGTTGGGCTTGGAACTTGTAGGGTATATCGTCATCCTGAAAGTCAGCTCGGAAATGGCTCATCTTGTTGACCCTTAGTACAATTTGCTTCCTGTTAGCTTGTCATATTACCTGGAGAGGAACGTAAGGATATATTCCTCTCAGCCCGATTAGCACCAGGTGCGGTGTATCCCTGGACCTGACGATGAATTCATCCGTTGGAAACCACTCGAACATCCACTGTACCTGCTCATCAGTCACATTATCAAAGAACTCTACCCATTCCTTGGTAGTCTCGGGCTAAGCAAATCTATCGGGAATGTATGTCATTCCCTTGGGGTGGTGGAAGGCGATGTGATCATTCCATGCCCGTCTCGGAAATTCTTACTGCTACTGACCCTTTTGGAGATGTTCTAAGAGCCACAGTTGTAGTAACAAGTTGCAATCCTCGAAGTGTTTAGCTCATCTCTCACAACATTCTAGAGCTCGGTAAATGTCTGTTGTGGTCATTTGGACAATGCTGAAAGTTTGTCCGTCAATTCCCTCCATCAAAGTTTTGGTCACCATAGCTAACCTAGTGTGGATCTTTTCTTTCTTTGTTGGAAACACGATCAACCCCAGGAAGCAATCAATGAAGACAAATACCCTACGGTGAATATGTCCCAAAGATGTAATGGGAAATTCGTCATGGTAGGTACGGCATGATTTGTTGTGGTCGTACCTTTCATATAAGTACTCAAAAGGGATATATGACTTTTTTAGACACTCTAACTCTGCATTCTTCTTCAGACCCATCATTTTCAAGAAGCCTTTGCCTGTGCGGTTTTCAGGCACCAATAATCCAGGGGTTTCCCAGACTAACCCAATTAGTCCTCCAATTTCCTCTAGCAACGGTGTCATTTTAATGTCCCCAAAACGAAATATGGCTCTTTCGCTATCCCATAATAAGTTGGAAACCTCGATCAACATGTTGTTGGGTTGAATGTCTAGGAGAGACGGTAATGTAACCAAGTATTTCCTGACAAGTTTCTTATCACTAGAGTGAAGATCCTCCCACCAATTCAAGAGATTTGGGTGAATATTGTTGACCATGCCGAATCTTGGGACTTCGTACCTCATATTTCTGCAAGATAAACATAGTTAGGCCCTTATCCCTACCAGATTCGACTATTTACACATTATGATTAGCATACAAGCATTTAGTTCTCCAAATAAATGCACAGAACGTGATGATGTCTATTGGGATTATGAAAAACCCGGTGGACTGTGGACAAGGCTATCTTAAAGGGTCATTGTGTGGACAACACATTAACCCAGTTAGGTTTGACCATGATGCATGTACAGTTTAACAAAGTAAGGATTCTATGGGGTATTAGACTGGTACCCTTGAGCGGACAACTCAAGGAGGAAGGCACGAAACTGTCGAGTGCACCGCTGATCTACTAGTTTTACCGCAAATAAGACTTTCCGAATTTAGGGGTGATCTACTCTAGGATTTGTTTTGGCACGAGTGGAGTATGATGTTGAGCATGGTTATGCAATAAATAAGCAGTAAAGGCATGTAGTCATATATTTGCACGTTGTGAAAGCAGTAAATACAACAGTTGTAATTGAAAAGGTGGTTACAAAGGGAAACAAGGATCAGTTTGGCCTTTGACAAAGATACTCGCAAGAAATAAGCAGTTAATTTCATATAAGGGAAAAGGGAAGAGGTGAAATTCACAAAGTAGTTTGAAATGGTAAAAGCCTAGAAATCCCCAACAGAGTCGCCATGATGTCGTGCCCCCTTTTTTTTAACTCCTCCTTTCGGATCGGTCAGGGTTCTTGACATTATTGGGAAAACTCGTTTCCTTTTGGGAATGGGGTATGCAAGGAATCAAAGAGTCACCACCTAACAAATTAAGGTGCGTTAGGCCACCTACTAAGGGTCATTTACAAACATAGACTTGGATAACTAGAGATAGAGTAAGGGCTTGAAGTTACTCCAAGGGGAAGGCGTTAGGCACCCCTCAGAGTACACAATTGTGGTTCCCGGACAAACAATTTTGTGAATTTAAGCAAGTAACAGTTAGGCAATTAAAGTTTAAAAAACTTAGGGTTTTGAGAGAATTCGCAGTGTAAGCACACATATTAAAATACATTTGAAAAGATTGAAACTTAGGTAGGGTTTTTGAAAGAGTTATAATCTAGACACATATATAGAGGGATAGGGGAGTCCTAAGTTGTTCATATTATAGGATCATATCAGTACAATGACCGGTAATCACTCCTCAGAAGAAGGGCTACACGTGGCATTAGCGCACCGGTCATCATATCCATATCTACCCTTCGCACCCATTAATGGTTATTAAGCGCTTGTTATTTAGTGACCTCTATTGCGTGCTGTTACCTGTCGCTTCTTAATGGCCCTGGAGGAATCTAGGACCTCTACCTATGGGAAGTTCTAGACAGACCCCTAATGTTTAATGGAGAAAAATACTAAGGCGACAAGCAATAACATATAGGACTTCAGCAAATAGTACAGGAAAGAACATATAAAAGGCTCAGGTTCACCTCCACATGTAATACATATAAGCAGCACGATTCAAACACAACTAAGGGCAGTAGAATCCTAAGACATGGTATCTAGGTGAGTATCAGAACACAAGGGATATGCAGATTCCTTTTATAACTTAGTAAATAGGGGCCTAACCAGTTTGCCCACTGAGTTTAACCTGTTAAGCATTAGGCAGCATAAACAAAGAGGCAGATTTCCAATTTTAACAATTTTAATCACCTAAGGCTTGCCTAGGCGTAGGACAATGTATAATAGTTACCAGACTTATTAAAGAAAACTGATACAAATTGTTTTACCTAAACATGTTGTTCTAGGTGTTGCGAAAATACAGGATCATTGCTAGTTGTTTAGAAACAGGGTAAAACTAATTTTTTTATGTCATCCTTTACGCATCAATAGTTAACTAGGTGTAGTTGAATGAGTGAGACCTTAAACATGATATCTAGTATGCGCCTACACGACAGAATGATTTATATGCAGAATTCCTAAAAACAGGATTTCTAAGTGCACAGCAGGATGGCAGAAGTTCCTAGAGCAGGATTTCTAAGTGCATAGAAAAGTTACAGCCTTGTTAGACATGATTTTGCATGAGTAGCAACTTAGTGTTATCATTTACCCTAGGGACATGATTTCTAAGTGATAATGAACATACTAAACGAGATGCTGAAACAATGTAAAAGACCTAAAACATGATATCTAATGTGTATGTATAAGGCAGAGTGGTTTATATGCAAAATTCCTAAAAAAAGCAGGATTTCTTTATGCTCAACAGGTTACAGCATTAGACATGATCTTAAATTATGCATAGTTTGTGTCAACATGGTCATTTATCCTAAAGACAGGATTTCTAAGTGATAAAATAGTAATGTTAAAATGAGATGTTGAAAACAACAGTATATATGAAACCTAGGAGGCATGGTATCTAATGCATGACATGCTTCACACGTATTAGTCCTAAACATGAATCCTATTGCGCACAGAAGAAATGTAAACCTAATATCATGGTTTCTACCCTTTGATATTTATAACATGTATAGCTACCCTTCCCCTTTTCACTATCCATCCCCAATATTTGTTTACAATAAATTATTACAAATCATTATTGAGTGAATTACATAAGTAGATAAGAAAATAAGAAGCTATACTATAGGGAGCCTATCAATAGGCCCATATTTCAAAAGTTCCAATGCCAAATGGTATTTCACAGCCTTTCACATAATCCGGCTGTGTCAGAGTTCCTTAAGGACCTCAAGGGATCCCAGGCAGTGCTCACACCAAGATTTTATAACCATGGTTGAGTAAGTGTAGTGTGGAAGATCCAGCTCTAATGTATCAAAGTTCAGAGGGATCTCATAGGGATCCCAAAGCAGTCACACATTAAAGGGGCAGAACTTAGATGTCTAAGAGTAGAGTGAGAGTGCTTGACATAGTTTTGAAAAGATTTGAGTAAGAAAATAGTTTTAAACAAGAAAGACTGGTTTTAAAATGTGTTTTGCAAAAACAATAAAAGACTTTATTCAATAAAACAGTTTGAAAAGAGTAGGGCAATCAGAACAAACAACATTCCCATCTCAGGATCAGAACAACACACATAGAACAAGAACTAAGACAAGTTCAGCAACCACAAACAGGGTAATGAGGGATTGGGGACAAGTATAGGGCATATAGGGGTAAGCACATAGTAGGCAGAGATGCACATAGATACTAAATCAGGGAAGTTCTAAGGGAATTCAAGGGGTTAAGGTACAATAGGTATTCCATAACTACAAAGAACAAAGCAATCAGAAAGTGCAACTTGCTTTAGCACAGAGAGTTCAGGCCAGTAATCAGAGAAGCCTAAGTAAAGCAGAATCATAGTGAAGTATACTAAAAGGGGGTATCAGTACATAAGCATGCTGAGTTCTAAGGGAGAGGATTCATAACATGCTAAGTGAACAACAGTGCAAGCAGGTCAAGTGCAAACATCACAGCAAAACCATAAGTAAAAACATATTAGAAACAGGATGAATTGAAGTACTAAAAGAAACATATTGTTTTTTTTATACTTAAACTGAAATTAAGACATACCAGTATAGGAGATAGAAAACACATAATGAAGAGTAAGAGAGTAGAATAATCAGCCTTGGCTTGCAGCCGGCTGATAATAGCAAGTAACCAAAAGGAGAGCAGAAGAGAGTATTTGTGTATAAGAGAGAGTTTTGAACAATGTGTTCATATGTTTGATAATGAAGACTAAGGTACTTATAGTTTTAAAACAGGCAGAAGAATAAGGTGAAAATAATAGTTCAAGAGTAATTATCGAAGTATATACTAATTAGAATCAAATTAGTATAAAGACTTCCTGAATTATGGAGTCATACTCAAACGGTAATAGACAGTGATAACATAAGGAAAGAAAATCGTATAAGGCTGATTGTACACATAAGTAAATAGCATATGTATAGTATAATATAGATCATGTAAGTAAGGCCAAGTCCAGAATCCTATTTAAGGAAAATATATACGAATTAGTTTGACAGCAAAATCAGCTAGAGAAATAAGGCAAGAGATAATTTAAATCCTGGAAATTAGTAAGGAGATCCTCGAGTGAGGTTCTAATTACAGGAAATCAACATCAATCAAAGGAAAATATCCCACATGAGCGGGATAAACATGCTACATGCAAGGAGAAATAGGAAATCAACATCCTAATTAAGGAAAATGCTCGAGAATCAGTAGAGAATATAATGCAAGATCAATGAAGAACCAATCACAGGGATTCAAAGACTCACAAATAGAAAACAATATTGATTTAGGGGGAATCAACACAAGCTTATGAGAACAAACAGAATAAGCTCATAATAGACAAAAATCAGAAACCCTAACAAGCACACATAGGGTAAAATCACATAAATCACGGGTTCACATGGAGCATGGCCTAAAAAACATAATAAATGTAATACGGGTAGGAGAAGTGAACATTCAGAGTCATTGATGAACAAAAAAGAGAGTAAAACCACATAATAAGCTGGAATAATAGTAGCCAGAAACCCTAACAAGCAAACATAGGGTAAAATTCACGGAATCACAGAGTATTCATGGGAAACCAGTATACATACAGATTAGATAAACATATTATCTAAAACAGACTCAGAATCACAGATTAAAACCAGGAACTTTGGGGTTTTTTAACAAAACAAATCAGACAAAAGGGGAAAAGCTCAAATAAATGCTTAGGCGTAATGAAAATCATAGGTTAGTACTAAAATCGGAAGGTAAATCGTTTTTGAAAAGAGGTTTAAGAACTATAGTTTTGAAGATGAAGAGTCATTTGGAGAAAATCGGAAAAACTTTTAAGGAGAACAACAAAATAGCTCATAATATGCCAAGATCTATTAAAGATCTAAGGAAATCAGGGACTAGTAGTTAGGGTTTCATAGATATAACCCAAAGAGATGGAGAAACGGTTTAAAAACCACTGGTTCTAGCCGGAAATAATAGGATCTGACTCGGACAGCCATGAACGGCCAGAGGATGGCATGAGAAAACCTGGGAGGTGAGTGAACTGACTCTGGTTCCCTTGAGGACCTCAAAGGCAGCATCAACCCGGTGTAGGAGGAGAGTCATGGGCTGGGGGTGGTGGTGAGACCACCGTAGTTACCGGCGAGTAACGGCCGGTGAGAGGAGTTGTGTTTAACGGAGGGAGTCTTGAGAAAGATGAGAGAGTAACGGCGGGGGGAGATGGAGAGAAATGAGAGGGGGGAAGGGTAGTCTTTAGGGTTTATTTTAGGTAAGGGTGAATCTGGGTCGTTGATCAGAATTGATGAACGGTCCAGATTGAACAAAGGTTGGGTCGGGTAGGCTAAGGCATTGCGCCTGGGTGTATTTGGGCCAATTAATTGGGTTGGGATCATATTGATTTAGGCTATAATTGAAAATAAAAGTGGCTAGTTATTAAATACCCAATTAAATTAAATAAAAAAAATTATAAAATAGCTAATAATTGTGCAAAAATGTAATTCATGCTTAGAAAATAATTTAAAATGATTACTTAGTATTTTAAAAATATAAATGGTTAATTACTGGATAAAAATAGTATAAAATCCTTTTGGGCTATAATTGCAAAGTTATTGCAATTATAGCCAAAAGTGCTAATTTGGCTAATTATGAAATATTTTGGTCTTAGTATGACCCTAAATAATAAATTAAATCAAGAAATTCTTTTGAAATCATTTGTAATGGAATTTTATAATTATTTATTGAAAATAAAATGCTGGATAAGTTAAAAATAAATTAATAAAATATAGGAAAATTATGAAAAAATACCAATTGTTATTGATACATGATCTTGAGGCTATATATGCAAATTTAAAATATTTTGAGAAAAAATTGGGTATCAACAATGATACAAAGTTAATCGAACCCTCAAATCACCTCAAACAACATCAAAAACATGAATTACACACGGATTCAAGCCTAATGAACTATGAAATTTCTAAATTCTACAAACAACGTCGAAACATATCAAATCACGTCCGAATTACCTCAAATTTTACACACAAGTCAAAAATGACACTGCGACCCTACTACAACTTCCGAAAATCCAATCCTAACCCGATATCAAAATTTCCATTGCTGGCCAAAATCGCCAATATTCTTAACTTTTGCGAGTTTAAGCCAAATTCTACTACGAATTTCCAAATCACATCCCGGACACACTCTTAAGTCCAAAATCACCTACCGGAGCTAACAGAAGCAACAAAAGTCAAATCCGAGGTCGTTTACACACAAGTCGCCATTCGGTCGACTTTTCTAACTTAAGCTTCCAATTAAGAGTCTAAGTGTCTCAATTCACTCCATAAACCAAAACAAACCCTCATGGTAAGACACAATAGCAAAAATAGATACAGGGGAAATAGTTAATAGGGGATCGGGGTCGTAACTTTAAAGACGACAGGACAGGCCGTCACATCCTCCCCCTCTTAAAACAATTGTCGTCCTCGAATGAGTATAGGGACATACCTGAAATTGTGAAAAGATGAGGATAACGGCTGCGCATATCCTGCTCGGTCTCCCAAGTCACCTCCTCGGCCGGTTGACCCCTCCACTGAACCTTTACTGAGACAATCTTCTCTGACCTCAACTTTCTAACTTGCTTATCCAAAATAGCCACTGGCTCCTCGACATAAGATAGATCCTTGTCCAACTGGACTGAGCTGAAATCCAATACTTGAGTCGGATTACCGTAATACTTACGGAGCATAAAAATGTGGATTACCGAATGAAACCTTACTAGGCTGGGAGGTAAGGCAATCTCATAAGCAACCTCCCCACCACACCGCAACACCTCAAAATGACCAATGTACCATGGGCTCAATTTACTCTTCTTCTCGAACCTCATAACGCCCTCCATAGGCAATACCGAAGCAAGACCTTCTCTCCAACCATGAATGCTACATCGCGAACCTTTTGGTCCGCATAACTCTTCTATCTGGACTAGGCTGTGCGAAGTCTATCCTCAATCACCTTCAACTTATCCAGAGAATCCTTGACCAAGTCTGTACCTGATAACCGGGCCTTGCCCGGCTAGAACCAACCTACTGGAGACCGACAACGCCTACCGTACAGAGCCTCATACGGTGCCATTTGTATGCTCAACTAATAATTGTTGTTCTAGGCAAACTCCGGAAGTGGAAAGAACTGGTCCCATGACCCTCCAAACTCCATCACTCATGCACGGAATATATCCTCTAGTATCTAAATATTGTGCTCAGACTTCCCGTTCGTCTGAGGGTGAAATGTTGTGCTCACTCCACCCTAGTACCCAACTCTTACTCTACGGCTATCTAGAATCGTGATGTAAAATGCGTACCCCAGTCAGAGATAATAGATACCGGTACGCCATGAAGCCTGACGATCTCACAAAGCCAGCTGCTCGGAAGTGTATGTAGTCATCACTTGAATGGAATGAGATGACTTGGTCAGTCGATCCACAATCACACAAATAGCGTCAAACTTCCTTGAAGTCCGTGGGAGCCCAACTACAAAATCCATGGTGATCCCGTCCCACTTCCACTCTCGGATCTCTTACTTCTGAAGCAAGCCACACGGTGTCTCATGCTCGTACTTAACCTGCAGACAGTTGAAACACCGAGCCATAAACCCAACTATATCCTTCATCACCCTCCTCCACCAATAGTGTTGTCTCAAATCCTGGTAAATATTTGCGGCACCTGGATGGATGGAATACCGCGAGCTGTGGGCCTCCTTAAGAATCAACTCTCGAAGCCCATCCACATTGGGCACACATATCCGGCCCTGCATCCTTAACACGTCATCATCACCAATAGTCACATCTCTAGCATCACCTCGCTGAACCCTGTCCTGAAGGACGAGCAAATAGGGGTATTCATACTGACGCTCCCTGATACAGTCATAAAGAGAAAACCGAGAGACCATGCATGCCAACACTTGACTCGACTAAAAAATATCCAATCTCACAAACTGGCTGGCTAAGTCCTGAATATCCAATGCTAAGGGTCTCTATACTACTGGAAGATATGCTTAACTCCCCAGACTCACCGCTCTGCAACTCAAACAATCGGCCATCACATTGGCCTTCTCCGGGGTGGTACAAAATGGTGATGTCAAAATCCATATGTTGCTCCAACCACCTCCAGTGACGCAAGTTAATATCCATCTGCTTGAACAGGTGATGCAAACTCCGGTGATTGGTGTAGATCTCATATGGAACACCGTACAGATAGTGGCGCAAGATCTTCAGGGCATGAATAATAGCTGCTAACTCAAGATCGTGGACACGATAGTTCTTCTCATGCACCTTCAACAGTCTGGAAGCGTAGGCAATCACCCTACCGTCCTGCATTAACACCGCGCCAAGACCAAACTACGAAGCATCACAATAGATGGTGTAAGTCCCCAAACCTGTAGGCGATACCAATAATTGGGTTGTAGTCAAAGCCTTCTTGAGCTTCTGAAAGCTCTCCTCACACTCCTCTGTCCGCCTAAACGGAGCACACTTCTGGGTCAGCCTGGTCATATGTGCTGCAATAGATGAGAATCCCTCTACGAAAGGACAGTAATATCCCGCCAAACCAAGAAAACTGCAAGTCTTCGTAGCTGATGACGGTCTAGGCCAATTCTGCACTGCTTCCACTTTCTTCGGATCTACCTTGATCCCATCACTCAATACCACATGACCCAAGAATGCCACTGAGTCTAGCAAGAAAATTCGGCATACGATCGCTTCTCCCTCAAAGTTTGAAGCACAGTCCTCAGGCTGGAACACACTGTGCATCAAATGCATAAAAGTTGCTGGGACATTGGTCAGCCCAAAAGACATGACTAGAAACTCATAGTGACAATATCTTGTCCTGAAAGTAGTCTTCGAGATATCCGGCGAGTGAATCTTCAACTGGTGATAGCCTGAACGCAAGTCAATCTTGGAAAACACCCTGGAACACTGTAGCTGATAAAAAAGATCATCAATGCGAGGAAATGGGTACCTGTTCTTCACTATAACCTTGTTCAGCTGGCGATAATCAATACACATCTGCATAGAATCATCCTTTTTCTTGACAAACAAGATCGGAGCACACCAAGGTGACACACTAGGCCGAATGAAGCCCTTATCAAGTAACTCCTGAAACTTCTCCATCAACTCCTTCAACTCAGGAGGAGCCATACATTATGGAGGAATAGAGATGGGATGAGTACCCGACAACAAATCAATGCCAAAATCAATATCTCTGTCGGGCGGCATGCTCGGAAGATCAGTTGGAAACACATATGGGAAGTCCCTCACTACTGGAATTGACTCAATTATAGGGGTATCAGTACTGACATCTCTCACATAGGCCAAATACGCATCACACCCCTTCTCAACCATTCGCTAAGTGTTAAGAAATGAAATAACCCTGCGGGGAGTATACTCTAAGGTACCCTTCCACTCTAATTGTGGTAAGATTGGCATAGCCAGTGTCACGATCTTAGCGTGACAATCAAGAATAGCATAATGGGGAGACAACTAGTCCACGCCCAAGATAACATCAAAATCTACCATGATAAGCAATAATAAATCGGTTCTGGTCTCAAAACCACTAAGAGCAATCAAACACGGTCGATAATCGCGTTCCACAACAAGAGAATCTCCCACAAGAGTAGACACATAAACATGGGAACTAATCCCGAGATACGCCCAAATGTGGAGCAAAATAAGAGGACACATGAATACGCAGAGCCTGGGTCAAATAATACCGACGCATCTCTATGACAGGCTAGAACAATACGTGTGATGACCAAGTTAGAAGTAACTGCCTCTGAACTAGCCGAAAGAGCATAATACCCAGCCTGACCTCCTCTTCTAGGACGACCTCAGCCTTCCTAACCTCCTCCTCGAGCAAGCTGAGCAGGTGGGGCGATTGCTAGTGCTGGAAGCATGGCCAGAGGACCCGGTGGAGCATGTGGTGGCTGAGAAACTTGTAGAGGTGCACCCCTTCTAAGTTTGGGGCAATCCTTCACCATGTGGAGAGTATCACCACACTCAAAATAACCCTTCGGAGGACAGGACTGTTGTGACTAGATCGGGCCAGGTCTGTTGGACTGACCGCTAATAACACCCCTAGAAAGAGGCACACTAGATACTGGTGGTGCATAATAGGGCTCCTAGGGACTGGAAGGAGCTGGAACACCACTGGTGGCTTGAAGAGCTGAATGAACAGGGCGACTCACATAACCCCACCATGGCGAGTTGCTGGGGCACGAGCTCTAAAATAACAACCAAACTCTTGAGACTTATTGGCCTCTCTATCCCGGGCAAGCATGCCCTTCACTCTCCTGGCAATGCTCACGACCTGCTGATAAGAGATATCCATCTCCAACTCCCTGTCCATACTAGTCCTGATACTGGGGTGAGTCCCTCAATGAAGAGATGAACCCTCTCCTAAACTGTGGCAACCAAGGCCGGTGCATGTCGGGACAACTCAATGAAACAGACTGCATGCTCTGACACCGTCATAGAACTATGGCGCAGCTGCTCAAACTCCGCGTGCCATGTATCCATGAGGCTCTGAGGAACATACTCTCTCAAAAACATATCCGAGAACTGAGTCTATATGAGTGAGGCTGCCTCATCCGGGCTACTCAGCTCATAAGCACGCCACCACTAATAGGCTGCTCCTCTAAACTGGAAAGTTGTGAAAGAAACCCCACTTGTCTCCGCTGTACCCATAGTACGGAGAATACGATGACACTCCTCTAGAAAACCATGAGCATCATCTGAAGCTAATTTGCTAAAAGTAGGTGTGTGGTACTTCTTGTACATCTCATGTTTGAGCTGCTCCACCTTAAGAAGAGGTTGCCCTAGTCTCATGCTGAACCCGAGCTACTGGCGACATAGGAATGAACTCTGGTGCCTGATCAACTTGGACACTCTACTTAGGAGTACGGGCTTCCTAAGGAGGCGTGGCTATCACGCGCCGAACCTGGGGAGGCATGGCTGGCATCCGGTTGCCGTGCTGGCCCGTGCGAACCATTCTGCAACTCTTTGTTTTTCTTTGTAACAATCATGGGCCAACATGGCCACAACTTCTAATGTATTACTATAAGTGGGTAACACAGTATCAATAAACTATCGTTCTTAAAACATGAATGCATATAGGCCGCCAAGGCGTCTGACATACTACACAAACTGAACCTCTGTCTACAAAGTCTCTAAGATTATGAGACATAAAATTGGACAGGGTACCGGCCTACCCATAAGTCTGTAGCAAAACTCTAACACGATGACTCATAGACTTGGCTGCACTCCGAATGAGGTGGAGTCTTACCGATCCTTCGATGAATTCCAATATTCTCTACTATGAGGGCTCGTCAAACTCCTTATTTATACCTGCAGGCATGAAAGCGTCTACAACAAAAGGACGTCAGTACGAATAAAGTACCGTGTATGTAAGGCATGTAAATCAGTATATAACGGACATGGAAGAAACATGGAGTAAAGGACTCAACCTGTAAGTCTGGATAGCTCTGTTAATCATGAAATATTTATAATGTCATGCATATGCATATAAATGTCATGTAATGAATAGGTCTGTACGTACAGAACATCATCAAGCCTCTGAGGGCATCCCATCATATCATCTCGACCACTGTGGGCAAATCATCAAGGTGTACCATCTGATCATATGGTGGTGCGTATATAACGCCATAACCTTTCCCATATACCATATACATACATATATATATATATATATATATATATATACTCATATATAACACAACCTTGTCATGGGTCAATGTGCATGTATAAATACATGAAATGCATATGAAATACGTTAATAAAATCTCTGGGTACGTCATAAGGCCATTATGCCTCGGATTAATATCATAAAATCAACTTACGTATTTTTTGAGACCCATGAACAGATGATAGAATAATCTGATACATGGGAGTTCAAGAAATATAGGCATATCTGATACTTCTATGAATAGAGTCATTATGAAAATTACGCATTTGCTCTTTTCGTTTGTGTCATATAGATCATGCCAAACATACCTGGACTGATTCTTTTGACAATCCCACTAACTCTCTTTTATTTGGAATAAAAAACATTTAGCTGGTTGTTGGCCTACAATTGGCAGAACATCACTTGCTAAACTTGACAATACCTTACACATCCTTAAGCCTAATCACCAGACACGCATCTGTAGGTGGTCAACTCTGGATTCTAAGAGTTATTTGTTCAGTAATATTTGATTTATAGCACCTCTTTCAACATCATTTCTACATTGTCCAAGGGACATTTTCTGACTCCCATCACTTGAGCATAGCTCCATTTTCTTTTATCAGCATTATGAGAGATAACATTTGACTTCTCATTGTCCACAAATTTCTCAATTTTATTTGCAGTATAAACCCATCCTGCATCCTCTATGATATTAGGGACGATAATAACAACCTTCCTTCCTTTGATAGAGACAATTCTGACATACCCCTGCAAATGTTGAAGTTTCAAAACATATAGTATGAGTATGTCTGTTCTACAAGTTCTTGCTCCTTTAAGGATATTCTTCAACTCGAAGTAAGCAAGGAGCACTATGAGCTTGATCCAAACATGCTTTTGTTTTTCTGTTCTTTTTTACATGGTCTTCATTAGAAGATTATTTTTTCCATCACCTCCATTATAATTTACACTGCTTTTCGTTCTATCAAAATGATTTCAGTTACCAACAAGCCCATATTCAAATGATTAAACCCATATGTTGAAATTGGGACAAGTCTAAATCATTGAATACACAGGTTTTGGCTTTCAGAAAACACTCCACATTCTCATACGATAGAAAAGACCAAAATTTCAATATTCCAGATATGTCTACTCTGATCCACATAGGCCAGTACTTGGATTAGCCAAACATTTCTCTAGTCTTGCCACCTAGACAAATGACTCAAAGAGTCATTTGGCTAAAGAGTGGCTTGCTTCCACGTGGGGTTGAGTTGGAAAATTTTAATCTTTATCCACTTATTAGGTAATTAGATAATGTCTCATTACTCGGTAATTAACCAATTATCCGTATAATTAAGAATTATTTCAAATTACTTAAAAATCTACTTATTTTTAATACACTTTATACACCGTACTATTACGGTTATGTGGTACCATGTAAAATAAATTCATACACTATTATTTCATTAAGACATCCATATAAAAATACATATATTTTCTCAACTTCTAATTTTCCTAATCTCATATAAAGAGTACAAATTTTCGTATGCTTATTTCATAGAATGATAATATATACGTATAATTAATTTTTTTATCTAACTACACAGTGTATTTTCCCGTGATAGTGAAACCCCTTCCTATAATGTGGCTACTTACATATATAATTGAGTTAGCATCACTATATTGTCAATATAATAATGAATTGATGTAATCTTAATATTATATCAATCACTAGTATGGAGTAAAATAATGGAGGTTGATACTGTAATTCATATGGCATCAATCACTTGTTTGAACAAAATTAAACTTGTAAATTATTTTCTTTTTCTTCAAAACTGAAGATTCTGATATAATATACAAGTTTAATTTTTTTATTGGATCTGATAAAAACTTCAGTTTGCAAAGCATTGTTACAAAAATACGTTTGAGATATATAAACAAAGTAATTCAATGTCAACTTTGTGCGTAGATATTAATTTTAAATATTTAGATAATATTAAAAAGATTACTATCTTAATTTATTTTAGTCTTGACAACGAATTGTTTAACTTAATTTAAGAGTATGGAAGTCATTTGTCCATCAATTAAGAATAATATTACAATATGTAAAAGCATTTCAATTAATCACAAATATTCTTTCAACGAAACCAAATAAGTTTAATTATGTTACGTATAGTCAGTCAAATTTGTTCTAGTTATACTCAGCATAGCTAGTAGTACATTTGGTAATAAAAAGAATCAATCTCCTCACTAAAATCAGAATAATTTGCACCTTGATTGTTTGTAAAAAAAAATTCTTCTTATAAATATATACTTTTTTTATTCAGGATAAAATATGAAATAGGAATATGTATATTTTAGCAATTCATGAACCAAAATTACCGAAATGACAAAGATGCCATCATCTATTCAGACTCATCTGTCTTAAAATAACGTCTAACAAAATATCCTTATATTATTGTGTATAATTTGTAATATATTTGAAAGTAGTAATATTAATAACTATATAAAATTATATTTTCTTAAACTTTCTAAAAAAATATTCCACTCAAAATAAATAGTTAAATACCATATAAAAATGTATCTAACGGTATCATGGTTGTTAAACTTACGGAATCTTATGGTCACAAATCCTCTTTATAAAAGTACGGGATGTAACATCATTCCCCCCTTTAGAAAAATTCGTCCTCGAATGTTAACTCTTTGAGATTTTCAAAACTTTTGCTAGGGTCTATTATGTATAGTAAACTAAAACCAAACCTCTATCTGAGCTCTTGATTATTCACAACCTTTTGTACTTGAGTATCTCGTATCTTCTTCTCCTTTACTTTACCTAACTTACTTTTCAATCTCGCATCATATCTTCTGTCGTTTTCATAACCCCCCTTTCACATTACGCCTTAAAGCTCTATTGTGATACCTGCACCTTTAGTGCATATAAAATTCGGTGGAAACTTTATAGTGACTTCTTACAACTTAGCTCTATGGCACGATGTGGAAACAAAAGAAGGGTAACATTTCCTAAATGGCATATAGCCTCTCAATTATAAATATGGCCCGTAACACACTCATAAGTGAGACTCTACTAAGCACGACTTTGTAGACTCCCTAGGACACGACCCGCTCTAATACTACTTTGTCACGCCCCGAACCTAGGGAGGCGTGGCTGGCACCTGGTGACGTGCTGGACCGAGCGAACCATTCTGCATCTCTTTTTTTTCTTTGTAGCTATTATCACAACATGTCCACAACTCGTAATGTATAACTATAAGTGGGCAATACAGTATCAATAAATTATCGTTCTTAAAACATGAATACATATGGGCCGCCAAGGCCTCTGACATATTGTACAAACTGAACTTCTATCTACAAAGCCTCTAAGATTATTTGACATAATATTGGGAACGGTACCGGCCTACCCATAAGTCTGTAGCAATACTCTGACATGATGACTCATAGACTCAGATGCACTTCGAATGGGGTGAAGTCATACCGATCCTTTGTAGAATGCCAATCTTGTCTACTATGAGGGCTCGTCAAACTCATTATTTATACATGCAGGCATGAATGCAGAGTCCCCAACAAAAGGATGTCAATACGAATAATGTATCGAGTATGTAAGGCATGTAAATCAGTATATAAAGGACATGGAAGAAACATGAAGTAAAGGAATCAACCTGTAAGTCTGGATAGCTCTGTAAATCATGAAATATTTATAATGCCATGCATATGCATATATATGTCATGTAATGAACAGGTTTGTACGTACGTAACATCATCAAGCCTTTGAGGGCACCCCATCATATCATCTCGACCACTGTGGACAAATCATCAACGTATACTAGCTGATCAAGTGGTGGTGCGTATATAACGTCATAAACTTTCCCATATCCAATATACATATATATACTCGTATATAACGCCATCTTGTCATGGGTCAATGTGCATGTATAAATGCATGAAATGCATATGAAGTACGTTAATAAAATCTCTGGGTACGTCATAAGCCCATTATGCCTCGGATTAATATCATAAAATTAACTTACGTATCTTTTGAAACCCATGAAACAGATGATAGAATAATCTGACACATGGGAGTTCAAGAAATATAGGAATATCTGATACTTTTATGAATAGAGTCATTATGAAAATTGCGCATTTACTCTTTTTGTTTGTGTCGTATAGATCATGCCAAAATAAAGAAGGGATAGCCTTAATATACTTGGACCGATTCTCTTGACAATCCCTCTAACTCGCTATTATTTGGAATAAAAATCATTTAGTTTGTTGTTGGTCACAATTGGCAGAACATCACTTGATAAACTTGGCAATACCTTACAGATTCTTAAGCCTAATCATCAGATACGCCTCTGTAGGTGGTCAACTCTGGATTCTAAGAGTTATTTGTTTACTAATATTTCATTGATAGCACCTCTTTCAACATCATTTCTACACTGTCAAAGGGACATATCCTGACTCCCATCACTTGAGCATAGCTCCATTTTCGTTTATCAGCATTATGAGAGATAACATTTGACTTCTCATTTTCCACAAATTTCTCAATTTTATTTGCAATATAAACCCATCCTGCATCCTTATGATTATAGGAACGATAATAACATCCCTCCGACCTTTGATAGAGACAATTCTGACATACACTTGCAAATGTTGAAGTTTCAAAACATATTGTAGGAGTATGTTTGTTCTACAAGTTCTTGCTCCTTTAAGGATATTCTTCAACCCGAAGTAAGCAAGGAGCACTATGAGCTTGATCCACATAAGCTTTGTTTTTTCTGTTCTTTTTTTCATGGTCTTCATTAGAAGATTATTTTCTCCATCACATCCATTAGAATTTACACTACTTCTCGTCCTATCAAAATGATTTCAGTTACCAACAAGCTCATATTCAAATGATTAAACCCATATATTAAAATTTGGACAAGTCTGAATCATTGAATACACAGGTTTTGGCTTTCAAAAAACAATCCCCATTCTCACAAGATAGAAACGACCACAATTTCAATATTCCTGATGGGTCTACTCTGATCCACATAGGCCACTACTTGGGATGATTAATTAGCCAAACATTTCTTTAGTCTTGCCACCTAGATAAATGACTTAAGATTCATTTGGCTAAGGGGTGGCTTGCTGCCACGTGGGGTTGGGGTGGAAAATTGTAATCTTTATCCACTTATTAGGTAATTAGGTAATATTTTGTTACTCGGTAATTAACCAGTTACCGGTATAATTAAGAATTGTCTCAAATTACTTAAAATTCTTTTTTATTTTAAATACACTTTATACGCCGTACTACTACAATCATGTGGTACCGTGTAAAATAAATTCATACACTATTATTTCATTAAAACATCCATGTAAAATACATATATTTTCTCAACTTCTAATTTTTCTAATCACATATAAAGAGTATAAATTTTCGTATGCTTAATTCTTAAAATTGTAATATATACATATACTTTATTTTTTACCTAACTACACGGTGTATGTAACGACCCGGCCGGTCGTTCCGAGAGTTTAGCCTCGTTTCCTCTATTTCTGCCTTATTATGTGTTGTTTAGATCTTTTATGTTGTGTTGGATCGGTTGGCTCGGGTTCAGAGTGATTGTGGAGAGAAATGAGACACTTAATCTCTTAAGTTAGTGAAATAGTTGGGAAAGTCAACTGGAAGTTGAGTTATAGGTATATGATCTCGGAATGTCTGTTTAATGGTTCAGATAGCTTCGTTAGGTTATTTCGGACTTAGGAGTGTGTTCGGAATGTTAAAGTTCGTGGTAAAATTAGTCTTGAATTGGTGAAATTGGATTTTTGGCGATTTTCTGTCGGTAATGGAAAATTAGCTATCGGGGTCGGAATTGAATTCCGGAAATTGGAACAGGTTCGTAGTGTTATATGGGATGTGTGTGCAAAAGTTCAGGTCATTCGGGCGTGGTTTTGTTGGTTTCAGCATCGTTGGCGAATTTCGGAAGTTTAGAAATCCTTAGTCTTGAATTTCGATTAAATTTGGTGTTTTGATGCTTTTTTAGGTGTTCCGAGAGTTCGACTAAGTTCGGGAGATGTTATAGGAGGTGTGGTATTTTTCGTTGAGGCCCCCAGGGGCTCGGGATAATTTCGGATGGCCGTCGCAGAGTTTGAAAATGTTGTTGGTGTGTTGTTGTTCTGTTGCTCCGCACCTGCGGAAGGGTGATTGCAGGTGCGGTCATCGCAGATGCGGCTGGGCATCGCTGATGCGGAAATTGTTTGGCTGGGGATGCATCGCAGATGCGGAAGGTATGTTGCACCTGCGGGTCCGCAGGTACGGTTGTGTGATCGCAGGAGCGGGAAAAGTGTGAGTTAAATAAAGTCCGCAAAAGCAGACGTTTGGTGGCAGGTGTGGGGGCCGCAAATGCGGAAAATGGACCGCAAATGCGGAACCCCTAGGCAGAAATTATAAATACTTGCCTTCGCGAATTTTAGTCATTTGTTCATCAATTTTCATACGGGTTGGAGCTTTTGGGAGCAAATTGAAGAGAGATTTCAACGGATAGACATGGAGGTAAGTTTCTTAGACTTAAAACTCGATTCTATGGTGATATTTAACTGATTAGGCATGAAATTAGTGGAATTTAAGGGTTAAAATTGGGGGATTAGGGCTTGAAATTGAAGACCTTGATTTAAGGATTTGAGGGGTCGTTTGTTGTCGGATTTTGATGTATTTGGTATGCATGGACTCGTGAGAGTGTAAGGATTCTAGTTCTGCGATTTTTATCGGATTCTGAGACGTGGGCCCCGGGGTTAGGTTTTGCCAATTTCGGGATTTTTGATGTAATTTAAATATTTTCACGCGAGTTTTGTTACTTTAGTGTATATTGATGATATGAATCTGATTTAGAATAGATTCGGGACGATTTGAGGCCGAGTCGATCGGCAAGGGCATCGCGGAGTAGATTTTCATCTGGTTTGAGGTAAGTAATGATTGTAAATTTTGTCCTGAGGGTATGAAACCCCAGACTTCATATTGTATCACTATTTTGGGGTGGCGCACATGCTAGATGATGAGTGTGTGGCGTACACTATTGGGGATTGTGACTTGGTTCGTCCCGTAGCAACTATTAAGTTGCGTATTTGACTAAGAAATCATATGATATTTTAGAGATTTGAGATTATTACTCTGTTTTGGGATGAATGTCGTATTTAGGCCTCGTGCCAAGTTGTTTGGACCCTTACGGGATTTTTAGTGCTATTTTCTTCATAGTGTTGATTTAAGATTTACACTCAATCGTGTTATGTTTAACTGATTTCGAAACTCAGTCTTATTTACTCTATTTAATGCATAAAATGATATTTTGAGTTGAGCACCCTGTTTACTGATAGCCCGAGTGGCTTGAGAGGTTTCTGACTGAGTGAGGCCGAGGGCCTGTGTTGTGAGGATATTATGGGATCGGGCTAGCCTCGTAACGCGATAGACACCATCACGTCCAGGGTGGTTTTGTGGGTCGTGACAAGTTGGTATCAGATCCTAGGTTACATAGAAATCACTGATCATGAGAAGGTTTAGTAGAGTTTTGCGGATCAGTACGGAGACGTATGTACTTATCTTCGAGAGGCTACAGAACCCTTAGGAAAAATCTTACATTCTTGAAATCTTGTCGTGCGAACCTGTTGATTCTGGTAACTAAACTTCTATTGTTTCATTCTCTTGTATATGGTGAGGACACGCACTACCGAGAATGATGATCAGCCACCAGCTAGGTCCGTGAGGGGTCGAGGCCGTGATCGAGGTCGTGGCAGAGGTAGGGGTGCTGCCCGCAGAGCAGCCGGGGCAGTACCCGTAGACCCACCTGTTATTCTAGATCAAGTCCCAGGCGCAGATGTTCCAGAAGGACCAGCCCAGGCTGCGGAAACGCATATTGTCATCCCGAGTCTTTAGGAGATCTTGGCGCAGATTCTGACCGTGTGCATCAGCCTTGCACAGGCGGTCGCTGTTTTCACTACAACTACGACTTATCAGGCCGGGGGAGGCACCTAGACTCCTGCCACCCGTAAACCTGAACAGGTTGTTCAGGGACTTTATACACCGGGGGCAGCTCCATACCAGCCGGTTGCACCTATTCCGGATTAGGTGATTCCCGTCATGCCAGATGACGAGCAGCGTAGGTTGGAGCGATTTGGTAGACTTCAGCCTCTGACATTCAGTGGTGCTGAGGGCGAGGATGCCGATGTTTCTTAGACAAGTGTAAGAGGATTCTTCGCACAACAGGATATTAGAGACTAGTGGGGTCTCGTTTGCCACTTTCCAGTTTTCAGAAGCTGCATTTACTTGGTGGGATTCTTACGAGAGGCGTAGGCAAGATGGTGCAGCGCCCCTTACTTAGCAGCAGTTTTTCACTCTCTTCTTAGAGAAGTATGTTCCACAGTCCGGCAGAGAGGATCTACGCCAGCGGTTTGAGCAGCTGCGTCAGGATGATATCATTGAGGCGCAGTATGAGATGATGTTTTTAGAGCCAGCCTGTCATGCTACTAAGTTGGTCCCTAGAGAGAGAGAGAGAGAGAGAGAGAGAGAGAGAGAGAGAGAGAGAGAGAGAGAGAGAGAGAGAGAGAGAGAGAGAGAGAGAGAGAGAGAGAGAGAGAGAGAGAGAGAGAGAGAGAGAGAGAGAGAGAGAGAGAGAGAGAGAGAGAGAGAGAGAGAGAGAGAGAGAGAGAGAGAGAGAGAGAGAGAGAGAGAGAGAGAGAGAGAGAGAGAGAGAGAGAGAGAGAGAGAGAGAGAGAGAGAGAGAGAGAGAGAGAGAGAGAGAGAGAGAGAGAGAGAGAGAGAGAGAGAGAGAGAGAGAGAGAGAGAGAGAGAGAGAGAGAGAGAGAGAGAGAGAGAGAGAGAGAGAGAGAGAGAGAGAGAGAGAGAGAGAGAGAGAGAGAGAGAGAGAGAGAGAGAGAGAGAGAGAGAGAGAGAGAGAGAGAGAGAGAGAGAGAGAGAGAGAGAGAGAGAGAGAGAGAGAGAGAGAGAGAGAGAGAGAGAGAGAGAGAGAGAGAGAGAGAGAGAGAGAGAGAGAGAGAGAGAGAGAGAGAGAGAGAGAGAGAGAGAGAGAGAGAGAGAGAGAGAGAGAGAGAGAGAGAGAGAGAGAGAGAGAGAGAGAGAGAGAGAGAGAGAGAGAGAGAGAGAGAGAGAGAGAGAGAGAGAGAGAGAGAGAGAGAGAGAGAGAGAGAGAGAGAGAGAGAGAGAGAGAGAGAGAGAGAGAGAGAGAGAGAGAGAGAGAGAGAGAGAGAGAGAGAGAGGAACAGAAGGTTCGTGGATGGCCTCACTTATCAACTTCGGATTCTTATGACCAAAGATAGGGTATCGGGTGCTACTTTTGAGCAGGTTGTTGACATTGCCCGAGATATTAAGTCAGTTCGTAACTTGGAGTGAGATGAGAGGGAGGCCAAGAGGCCTCGAGGATCTGGTAGCTTTAGTAGTGTTCACTCCATGGGTCACTTTCAGCATAGTAGAGGCCGCCCATTTAGGCCTCCTCAGCCAGCTCGCCAAGCTTATAGTGGTGCATCATCGGGGCATGGTCCCTGCAGTTCTCATCCGGGCCGCTCTTTATTCAGTGCCCTCCCAGCCTAGAGTTCAGCTTGCACGCCATTGGCCCAGGGTTCATCTGTGCCTGGTTTTTCTAGTGGTTATCCTGGTGCAAGGGGTTCCCTTCAGTCCCCGTCTCCAGCACCAGGGTATTTTTTCGAGTGTGGAGAGTTTGGGCATGTGTGGAGGCAGTTTCTTCGTCATCATGGTGGTCCATCTCAGTAGAGGAGTCAGCCCTTGACTTCAACTCCAGTTACTTCACCACCCGCCCAACCAGCTAAGGGTGGGGGTCAGGCAACTAGAGGCTGCCATAAAGGGGGAGGTCGATCAGGTGGAGGCCAGGACCGTTTTTATGCACTTCTAGCCAGAGCAGATTACAGGTATTATTTTAGTTATATCTATTCATGTGTCGACTCCGGTGGGCGATACTATTGTTGTGGACTGCGTGTATCAGTCTTGTGTGATATCTATTGGGGGTCTGGAGACCTGAGTGGATGTGTTATAGCTTTGCATGGTTGACTTTGATGTGATATTGGGCATGGATTAGCTATCTTCGTGTCATGTTGTTCTTAATTGTCACGCTAAGACCGTGAACTTAGAGATGCCGGGATTTCCGAGGGTTGAGTGGAGAGGTTCTATTTATTATGTGCTTAGTAGGGTGATTTCATACCTGAAGGCTCATCGTATGGTGGAGAAAGGGTGTTTATCTTATTTGGCATTTGTGATGGATGTCACTGCCGAGACTCCCACTATTGATTATGTTCCTATGGTCCGTGATTTCCCGGACGTGTTCCCTGTAGACCTGTCGGGCATGCCTCCTGATAGGGATATTGATTTTGGTATTGATTTGGTGCTAGGCAGTCAGCCTATTTCTATTCCACCATATCGTATGGCATCGGCGGAGTTGAAGGAATTGAAAGATCTGCTTCAGGAACTCCTAGATAAGGGGTTCATTTGGCCTATTGTGTCAACTTGGAGTGCAAGGGTACTATTTGTGAAGAAGAAGGATGGTTCCATGAGAATGTGTATTGACTACAAGCAGTTGAAAGAGGTTCTAGTCAAGAATACGTATCCTCTGCCTCGCATTGATAATTTGTTTGACCAGCTTCAGGGAGCCAAGGTGTTCTCTAAGATTGTATTGAGATCTGGGTATCATCAGCTGAAGATTCGGGATTCAAATATCCCTAAGACGGCTTTCAGGACCCGTTATGACCATTATGAGTTTTTGGTGATGTCTTTTGGGCTGACCAATGCCCCAGCAATGTTCATGCATTTGATGAACAACATATTTCAACCATATTTGGATTACTTTGTTATTGTGTTCATTGATGACATCCTGGTGTATTCTTATAGCCAGGAGGAGCACGCTCAGCATTTGAGAGTGGTATCAGAGACTGATGGAAGAGAAGCTTTAAGCGAAATTCTCCAAGTGTGAGTTTTTGCGTGGCTCAGTAGCTTTTTTAGGGAACGTGGTGTCCAATGGGGTTATTCCGGTAGATCCGAAGAAGATAGAGGCGGTGCAGAGTTGACCCAGACCGTCCTCAACTACAGAGATTAGTAGCTTCCTTGGTTTGGCGGGATATTACCATCGCTTTGTGGAGGGGTTTTATTCTATTGTTTCGCCCTTGACCAAATTGACCCATTAAGGTGCTCCACTCAGGTGGTCGGGCGAGTGTGAGGATAACTTTCAAAATATCAAGGCGTCTTTGACCACAACTACATTGTTAGTATTGCCATCAACTTCAGGTTCTTATACTATGTATTGTGATGCCTCGATTATAGGCATTGGTTGTGTTTTAATGTAGGAGGGTAGGGTGATTGCCTATGCCTCGCGCCAGCTAGAGACTCATGAGTAGAATTATCCAGTGCATGATCTTGAGTTAGCAGCCATTGTTCACGCCTTGAAGATTTGGCGTCATTATTTGTATGGGGTGCATTGTGAGGTTTTTACTGATCACCGTAGTCTGAAGCATCTGTTTAAGTAGAAGGATTTGAATTTGCGTCAGAGGAGATGGTTGGAGCTTCTCAAGGACTATAATATCACTATTCTATACCATCTAGGGAAGGACAATGTAGTGGGTGATGCCTTGAGTCGCAGAGCAAAAGGTTTGGGGAGTTTAGCATATCTTCCAGCAGCAGAGAGACCTTTAGCACTTGATGTTCAGGCTTTAGTGGGCCAGTTTGTGAGGTTGAATCTATCGGAGCCCCGCCGGATATTGGCTTGCATAGCCTCCAGGTCTTCTTTTTTTGATCATATCAGAGAGCGCCAATATGATGACCCACACTTGCTCATTCTTTAGGATAGGGTACAGTGAGGTGATACCAGTGATGTAGTCATTGGTGATGATGGTGTGATGAGGATGCAGGGTCGGATATTTTTACCTAATGTAGATGGGTTTTGGGAGTTGATTCTAGAGGATGCCCACAGCTTGCTATATTCCATCCATCCGGGTGCCACGAAGATGTATCGAGATCTGAGACAACATTATTGGTGGAGGTGGATGAAAAAAGATATTGTTGGATTTTTAGCTTGGTGTCTCAACTATCAGCAGGTAAAGTATGAGCACCAGAGACCAGGTGGATTGCATTAGAGGTTAGATATCTCGGAGTGGAAGTGAGAGCTGATCACCATGGACTTTGTAGTTGGGCTCCCACGAAATTCGAGGAGGTATGATGCTATTTGGGTTATTGTGGATCAGCAAGTCTGCGCACTTCATTCCTGTTGGTACTACTTATATTTCGGAGCAGTTAGCTGAGATTTACATTCGAGATATCGTTTGGCTGCATGGTGTTCTAGTTTCCATCATTTTTTATAGAGGTACTCAGTTCACATCGCAGTTTTGGAGGGCCGTGTAGAGAGAGTTGGGTACTCAGGTGGAGTTGAGCATAACTTTTCACCCTTAGACGGACGTTCAGTCCGATCGCACTATTCAGATATTGGAGGACATGTTGCGCGCTTGTGTTATTGATTTTGGGGGTTCATGGGACCAGTTTGTGCCACTTACGGAGTTTACAGATAATAATAGTTATCAGTCGAGTATTCAGATGACTCCATACGAGGCTTTATATAGGAGGATGTGTAAATCTCCGATCGGTTGGTTTGAGCTGGGTGAGGCTAGACTCTTGGGCACAGATTTGGTACAAGATGCTTTAGATAAGGTGAAGTTGATTCAGGAGCGGCTTCGCACGATGCAATCTAGGTAGAAGAGCTACGCAGACCGGAAGGTCCGGCATGTATATTTCATGGTTGGGGAGAAGGTTATGCTGAAGGTATCACCCATGAAGGGTGTTATGAGGTTCGGAAAGAGGGACAAGTTGAGTCCCCGGTTCATTAGGCCTTTTGAGGTGCTTCAGAGGGTTGGGGAGGTTGGCTTATTGTAACGACCCGGTCTGTCGTTACGCGAAACGTGCATTTTTAATTTTGTTATTGACTTATTATAGATTGGTTATTCTATTATTAATGTGTTAGAGTTGATAGGCTTGAAATCGGAATGGTTAAATGAGAACTCAGGCACTTAGTCCTTAAAAATAGCCTTAAAATGGGAAAAAGTCAACTAAGAGTTGACTTATTGGTAAACGACCTCGAATGCGGATTTTATGGCTTGGATAGCTTCATTAGGTGATTTGGGACTTAGGAGTGTGTTCAGAATAATTTTGTGATGTCCGGTGTAGAATTAGGCTTGAATTGGCGGAAGTTAGTTTTTGGCGATTTTCGAACGACAGTGAAAATAGGCTATCGAGGTCGAAATGGAATTCCGACAGTTGGCACATGTTCGTAATGTCATTTTGGACTTGTCTGCAAAATTTCAGGTCAAACGGAGTTGATTTGGATAGTTTCGACATCATTGGTGAATTTTAGAAATATCAAAGTTCTTAGGCTTGAATCCGATGTGAATTTGGTGTTTTGATGTTAGTTTTGGTGTTTTTTGAGTGCAACTAAGTTTGAATGATGTTATGGGATATGTTAGTAATTTTGGTTGGGGTCCCGATGGGCTCGGGATTGATTTCGGGTGATTAACGGACTCATTTGGACTTAGAACAATTGCTGGTTTTCTGGTTTTTCTGCACAGTGATTTTGTTCACTGCGATCGCAGAGAATTAATATGGTCAGGCTCAGATTTGTTCTATGCGATCGCAAGAAGGGAGGTGCGATCGCAGAGTAGAGGGAGGACAAGTCAGTGCGATCGCGTGGAATAGGCTACGATCGCACAGAGGAAGATAGGCGCATGTGGTTGGCTGGCAATTGCACTGTGTGATCGCGTGCACAGTGCTGCGATCGCGGAGAACAAAATCCTGGGCAGTTAATTAAAAGCCCTTCCGCGACTTAAACCCCTTTTTACACCATTGTTGTACGGAAAAGAGCTCTTGGGGGCGATTTTGAAGAGGGAAATCCTTGTTCTTCATTGAGGTAAGTGTTCTAGTCATTAAAA
>ML287508.1:0-47783 GCA_005239495.1 Nicotiana undulata | reverse complement strand
CTCCCTGGTTCATTTCTATCTGTCAATTAGACTGCTTTACTTCACTTGTTTCCCCTTTTCTGCGCCCGTATCCCTTACTTGCTTGCTTATCCCTTGTCTTGTATTTTTCCCTGTTACCTGCTGTAGAATAGGACAAGTTATCGTTATTGTCAAGTCTAGCCTCGTCACTACTTCGGCTGAGGTTAGGCTCGACACTTACTCAGTACATGTGGTCGGTTGTACTGATGCTACATTGCACTTCTTAATGTTGTGCAAATCACGCATCCGGACCCAGTGGACCGCATTGAGGGAGTCACCTTCAGTCCACCTAGAGCTTCAAGGTATACCCGCTGGCGTTTGTGGGCCTTGATGTCTCTCCTGCTTTTGGATTCCTCATTATCTTACTTTTCCTCCTAGTTTCAAGACAATTGTATCCTTCTTTTCAGACTTTGTATTTAGTACTCAGTTAGATAGTTCGTGAGGTTGTGACATCCCGGTTTTGTGATTGTTCGTTGTAGATGTCTTATCATTTCATTTTGAGTTTTTGAGATAATATTATTATTTTTCTGCTGTGAAACATTTGAAGAGATTTGGGATGTTCAGTAAAGTTTTGAGAGTTAATAGTGTGGGATATTTTTTTTCCGAAAAAGGTTGGACATTAATGAATTCGAGTTATTCCAGTAAATGTTTGAAGTTTAATAGTTTTAAACACTGTTACGTTGTGTTATTAAGGCAATAATGTTGTATACGTTGGCTTGTCTAGCGGGTTCAACGTTAGACGCAATCACGACCTGAAAGGTGGGATTTCGGGTCGTGACAAGTTTCATTTCATTGGAATAATAATTGGATTGTTAAATCCTACAACTATTCATTTTATATTTAATATTAGTTGCAGATAATAGCAAAGTGATTCCAGGAATTGTACTCATATGTGCCTCTGTAGTCTGTACAACTAACTATTGCTCTTCTATTTAAATCAGTAATTTCTCTATATAAACAATTTCTTGAGACCCCGGAGACGAAATAAATTAAAAATCTGACCAATATTTACAAATGTCATTTCCAATTGGACAATATATAATTAATTAAACTTACTCTCTCTTTTACCACCATTTTAAAACTACTAAAGTGGTCCCCAACTAATTAATATGTGGACTTTAGTTTCTCAACCAACTAGAGTTATGATGGTCCGTGGCTACCCTCACCACCCACTCCTTCACCTCCATTTCCACAGCAAGATCACCTTTGAAAAACAATATCCATCTCTCATTTTCTCCGAATTACAGAATCCTCTCTTTGAAGCTATCAAAATTAAGAGCATGTTTGGCCAAGGTTTTAGGAGGTCGTAAGTTTATTTTTTTCAAAAGAGTACTTTATTAAAATTTTAAGTTGTTTGATCAAGACGGAGAAGTACTTTTGGACAACAACAGTAGTAATTTTTCTACTTTTGGGAAGAAGTAGAAAATTCTAGCTTCTTTCAAAAAATAAAAGCGGAAAATTAATTTATTCAAGACAAAACTATCCTCACCATAAATTTATATTTTTAAAATTATCCTTTACTGATTTAAGCCTTTTCTTTTCTTTTTCTATTTCTAGTTTCTGCCATTCTTTTAAATCTAAAGATATAATATACATGAATCATATTGTAACTTTCCAAAAAAAATTGAATTTTTTTTCTTTGTGTAATATCTTGTAACTTTCCAAATTATCTTCTTCTTCTTTTCACACTAAAGCAAATGATCTACGTCCTATTTTGGATTATCAATTCTCTTCCTACAAAATTATTTAATTTCTTATGTTATATTCTATTAATTCTCGAATATTTAAAACAATTATCAAATCTAATTTGTGAAAATTACCTACAAATAGGTAATAAATTTACAATTGCATCGCATTAATCTTTTATACATTATTAAAAGAAAAAGGAAAATCCCCCACATTAAGCCAAGTGTAAGCCTCACAATAAGACACTTGGCAAGCTATGACAAAGTTAGTCAGGTTAGGCAATATTTAGTTCCTTTTTGAATTTAAAATTTTAATAAAATTAAATTTTTCACTATGTGTTGTTAATAATTAACTACTCTTCTTGTATCTGAATTTAAACATACTTAACTATTTGTCTTACGAAAAGAATAATTTTTTTATATATTTAAAATTATTTCTATTTTACACTCAATGCCTTTCAAGTTTGATACTCAAAATGATCTTGTTACAACTACCATGGCTATACATAATTTCATCCCGACATTCTTCTATTGATAAGGAATTCAACTATTATGCTAATGAATACATTACTAGGGAGATTGAGCAAGGAGATAGGCCTTCTGGTATTCTTTTAGAAATGCAAGGCAAATCTTCAACTAATATAGAGGCGTTGTGTGATAGAATTAGAGATGAAATTGTTGAGAAATATTATCACGTGTGAGTGACTTTGCTTATTAATTCATGGTGGATCATTAATATATAGTAACTGTCGAATAGATTGTATTTCATACTGAATGATGTATTTTGATAATTCAAATCATTGTGTGAACATGTTATACTATATAATATTATATGCTTGGTGTCACGACCCAAATTCCATTATAGGTCGCGATGGCGCCCAACACCGTCGTTAGGCAAGCCAACACTAAACAACTAGTGAGTTCTCATTATTTTATTAAACATCCCCAACATCTAATTAACATAAATTTATAGCACTCGATAAATAGCGAATTATTAAGGCAATTTAAGCGGAAGTGACTAAAAGAGGTCATAATGATATGATTACAACCCAAAAATCAAGTCTACTAATAAGTGCCAAGGACCTAGTGTCACAAATGTGTGGGCATCTAGTAGAACATACAAAAGAAGGCTACCCTAATGCCTCAAATAAGTAGACAGATACAACAAAAGGAGAACTCCGGTATACTGCTGAACGACTAGAATGGGAGCAGCTCACCGTAAGCCTCTACCCGAATCAAATATGCGCGCCCGGTGGATAACTAGATGCACCTGCCTCAGATCATGTACAATTAAGTACATAAGCGTAGTATGAGTACATAAATAATATGTACCCAGTAAGTATCCAGTCTAACCTCGAAGAAGTAGTGATAAGGGGTCGACTTGATACTCATTAGGGTCAATAATAATATAATCTAAGTGTACGCTAAGCATGTATAACATGAATAATAACGGCAGTTTAAGAACAAGGAGAAGTAAGATATTCTTTCATAACTGACATGTAAATCTCAGCCATATCATGTAGTTTCAAGCATTTAAGCAGTATAAATCACAGGCAGTTCCTAATAAATAACATGCGCAAATCATGCCGAGGTCGTACGGCCCAGTCCAACATAATATTAAACTGTACACTACCAGAGGGTTGAATGACGCGAACCATAGATGCATCTATTTACTACCGAGGTGTTCGGCCCGATCCACAAATAGCAATTATTTTTTAAGAAACACAAATTTCTCATTTTACAATCAGGTATTCCAATAAATTCTTCAAATAATTGAACTTCACCTCTTACGAATCCTTTTATCAAATTCTTACATGACTCGGGTAATTAAATTAGCAAGTAAGGGCTCAAACATTTCAAATAAAGCATGATACGAGTCCTAAACTACCCGGACAATAGCATAATAGTAGCTACGTACGGACTCCCGTCACCTCGTACGTACGTAGCCCCCACAAATAGGTAGACGCATTTATTTAATTCACCTATGGGGTTAATTCTCTCTTACAAGGTTATAAAGGAGACTTACCTTGTCCCAAAGCTTACTTCCGAACTCAAGAATGCGCTCAAACCCTCAAACCAGAGTCAGACAATCCAAAACTATTCAAATAGGGTAAAAACTAATCAATATAGGCTCCAAAGTTCATACTTCCACTATTAGAGTGATTACCCTACCCAAATTACAAGGTTCCTAAAATCCACCCCCGGGCCCACGATCCCGAATTTGGAAAAAATTTCAAAGGAAGTTGTTACCCATGACCTAAGGAACATAAATATGTGATTTTTACTAGATTTCCTAACAAGGTTAGCGAGTTTATGTTTTTGAGTTTCCTAAAACAAAGCTTCTAAGAAAGCAAGATAGGAATTACAATGAAGAACTAATACAATATTTCAACTCAACTAAGGACATACATAAACTCATAGTGGAACTGGTCCGTAGTGGAGTTGTACTCTTGTTCTTGACACACTTGTGACTTCAATGCTGGATTAGATCTTGAATGCTAGAGAGAATATCACTAAATATTCAAGTGAATGCTTTTTTGCCATACTCCTTGCTATTATACTTCAATGACATCACAAGGATGATGTCCACACTTGGTTGGTACAAGGCCCTTCCCAATAGGAAGTGACTGCTACATTGTTCCTGCACTGTAGCGTGCACAATTGCAGGCAGTCACTTTCTGCAGTCACTTTCCAGCTGTAGAGTTGACTTTGTACTTTTGTCAGGGAAACACTAGAGGATCATGTCCCTGAATTGGTTCTTGTGTATCCAAAGTCACACATCTCATATTAACTTAAGTCTATTGCTAAAGAATTGTACCAAGTATGCATCAGGTCCTTTATCTGGTTCTGACAAGAAGTTTGTTAGATCATCAAAACATAAGACTGTGAAACCTTAAGCCCATCAATTTCCTCCTTTTTGATGATGAAAAACTTTTGAAATTGATAACCGTTTATAGAGCTTGACTTAATCAGATAAATTACCAGGAACATCATATGTTCCCCCTGACTCTATGCTTCCCCCTTAATCACCTACTTCAATTTCAAGTTAACTTCTATATCTTTCCCCTTTTGGCATCATTAAAAATACACAAGCAGGCAAAAAAAGTATAAAGAAGTCTAACATACCTAACTCATACCACATGTGTGCACACAACATGATAGAAAAGAGAAGCAGAAGGAAGACAAGCATTTTACTAGCAAAAAGAGAGTTGTTTCATTGATAACATTTTTTAAAACATAAGTCTTTGCTATTACAACAAAGATTAATTTGGACTGATTCAAATGGGAGCAGCAACAGTGAGATCCAACATACCATCACAAAAAAAAACAGCCACAAACATCAAAACACAAGATAACTGGTCACTGAGGAGGTCCTAGGGGGAAATAGAAGAGGAAGGCTTGGAGGAGGAGGCAACAATGATTTTGAGAACGAGGTCCATGCGGGCATTGGCAGACATCTGTTCCTCAAGTAGTTTCTCCCTCAGGTTATCCACCTGTTGCCGAAGCTAAGCATTCTCCTTAGTAGGACGAGCAACTTCTTCATTGGAATAATTGGTAGATCCAGATGCTCCAACAACCTGACTAAGTTGAGTTTCAAGTATGGCGTTCCTAGCCTTCAACCTTCCGATTTCTTCTGTAGCGCTATTCTGAGCATTGATGAGCTGAGAAATGTTGAAGTGCTTCCCCCAACCTTTTCTATGCATTCGCATTCGTCTAGAGTCATTTTGGAGAGGGTTTTCTTTCTAGTTTCTACTCGTGGATTGTCCAAAGGTACCTTGAAAAACTTGAAGACCCATGTAAGAAGAAACCCATAATTCCCATATGGAAAGTTCGCCACTTCTGCATGTGTTCTATCATAATGGCCGGCAGATTTATGGTTTTGAACTCATCAAGAGACTCCATGAGGTACATATCAGACTTAGAGGTTATAGACCACCTCTCAGCACGGGGAAGAAGAACTTTGTTGACCAATTCAAAGAGGAGCTGATGCACAGGAAACAATGCTTTCTTGTGCACCCGTTCTCCATGTTGGATAGCCTGCTCCTTCACAATAGCACGCCTAACGTTGGATCCACAAGCACCCTTGACTGAGGTCATCCCTTCACACGGAACTTGAAGAATTTTCCCTAACACAGAAGCATCAATCACCATGTCGACTCCATTTACTAGCACATAAATCTGGTCCCCTGCAACAGTGAAGAGGGTTGCGTAGAAGTTTTGCACCTCATCTTCATATACCTTAGGCACATCCTCCTTAAACAAATGACCCCATTGTTGAAATTATACCATCTCCAAAACTTGCCTCATTCCTGCCATCTCCGAGATTTTCGGGTCAAACATACGACCCCACAAGACTTTCTGAGCCCCCAATCTTTCCTG
This sequence comes from Nicotiana undulata, assembly GCA_005239495.1. NCBI lineage: Eukaryota > Viridiplantae > Streptophyta > Magnoliopsida > Solanales > Solanaceae > Nicotiana > Nicotiana undulata. The sequence goes on along the minus strand of ML287508.1, from coordinate 41,700 downwards.
CCCAAGTCCACTGTCACTTGGTATTGTCTTCATTGAACCATGTCCTCCAACAGTTTCCCACTTTCGTTTTCTAGATTTTTCCACAGACTTTCCTTTTCCACTAGAAGCAATCAAAGTGTCACCCTCATACGTATCTTCCTCATCCACAACCTTTCTAGACAGACCACCACTCTTCACAGACTTTCCACTCTATTTTTCAACAGCTTCCTTGGAAGCACCAACCACAGATTTTTGTACCTTCGTAGATCATTTCACTAAGGAACTAGGTTCCTCTACAGCATCCTCATCAACTTCCACCACTAGAATGTTTTTATCAACCACAACTTCCCCCTATTTCATTAACCTCTTCTTCTTTTTCTTGTTGCTCCTTTCACTTTTTTGTAAAGTAGACTCAAAAGCCTCCTTCTTCTGCAACCTAGTAGTTGGTCGCTTGAAAGAGGGCTCAGGAGTGACTGCTGGCTTTCTTATTTTGAAGCGAGCGCTAAGAACCATGTCATCCTCATCATCCTCGTCAAAAGATACCTCAATAGGAGGAATGGACTCCAATGGCTTAGTGTAGAAGATAGGCTCCTGACTTGTTTCCTTAGGAGGAGACACAAATTCTTCAACAGGTTTTTTAGAGGGTTTTCCATGAACTGGAGATGCAAACGTTACCATGGTTCCTTCATCCCCTAAGAATGAAGTTTCTTCCCCCTGAGACTCAGGTAGGAGAGAGGGTCCTTCACTCGTAAGGTTTTCAGCAACGATAGCCATGATATTTTCTGCTGCTTCTTCTTCGGGGGATTCCATAGGAGCCACTGAGTCCAGGATGGAAGAGTTCAAGTACTGGTCAGGATCTTCCTCAGAGACCCCTGACTCTTGAGGGGTGAAACCTTCCAAGTCCCCCTTGTTTTGATCAGAAGGAGGAGGAGAAACATGGTTATTGTCTGGGATGTCGGAAGTCTCAGCACTAGGGAGAGAAACAGTGTTGGATAAAGGTGTAAGGGAGACTGGAGATGAAGAAGAACCAGGTTTAGACACATTGGTATCTGGGGTAGTAGAGGAGAGGTTTTCTGGTGGTGACGCTAAGGGAGTTGAAGAGGTGGTAACAGTGTTGTTGACAGGAGTGATGGGAGATTGTTCATCAGCCATGGTGAAAGAAGGGTTTGAGAGTTCTGAGAGAATGCAGAGATACAATGAGAGGTGATTGTTCAGAATTCTGGAAGTTAGAGGGTTTTATGAAAGGAGAAGCTAATAATGAGAGGGGAGAGGAACGGGTTCCGAAGGGTTTTGAAACGATGGTAGGTTTGTGGGAATACGTAACATGCAGTAATGGTGAAAGGATTTGAGAGACAAGACGTGATATACAAGTTCTGAAAAGTCGGATGATGTGGCAGTTGAATTAATTTTTTTGTCCTTTGAGATATGTATGAGAAAAGCACATTACTACTAACCTGTGGTACATGAACCGGGTTCCTAACCTGTTTTTGTCAAAATATTGTTTGCAACTCTCTTTCTCAGCTCAACACTGTACCTTTAGATTCTATGATCATCATGCATGTCTACCTGCAACGGTATAGATGTGAGTTAGGCTTGGTCAGAAAACACTTTAGCTAATTTTACCTGAGTATGACTTTCATAGCCATAGGAGGAAAATCAGGTTCTCAATTAGGTTTGATTAACCCCAGTGCCATCCTGTTTTTCTCAAAGTGCTCCCTGCTTAGAGCTTTGGTGAAGATATCTGCAATTTGATCTTCTGTGCAGCAGAACCTCATACAGATAAGCCCTTTTTCCACATTGTCTTTGAGAAAATGATGTTTGACATTGATGTGCTTGGTTCTCTTGTGTTGAACCAGTTTCTTTTCCATGTTGAGAGAACTGGTGTTGTCACATAGAAGCGGTACACAGTTAATGTATACTCCAAAGTCCTCCAATTATTGTTTGATGCACAATAGCTGAGCATAACATGAAGCTGCAACAACATATTCCGCTTCAAATGTTGAGAGAGCTACTGAGTTCTATTTCCTTGTACCCCATGAGATTATATATGATCCTAGGAAATGAGCCATTCCAGATGTGCTTTCCCTATCCACTAGATAACCTGCATAATCAGTGTCAGCGTAACCAATAAGGTTGAAATTATCACCTGAAGGGTAATACAGAACCAGGTCCTGTGTGCCCTTAAGATATCTCAGAATTCTCTTAGCATCCTTCAGGTGAGATTCCTTAGGATTTGATTGAAACCTTGCACATAAACCTACACTAAACACAATGTCTGGCCTACTGGCAGTAAGGTAGAGTAGTGATCTAATGATTCCTCGATACATTGTTTGATTTACATGTGATATAGAATCATCCATGTCCAGCTTAGTGGCAGTAGCAATGGGGGTATCAATCACCTTTGATGCTTCCATATCAAACCTCTTCAGAAGTTCCTTGATGTATTTCTACTGACTGATACATGTTCCCCTTGTGGAATGCTTTACTTGAAGACCCAAGAAGAAGTTCAGTTCCCCCATCATACTCATTTCAAACTCACTTCCCATGAGTTTAGCAAATTCTTCACACAGTGAATCTGTCGTTGCCCCAAATATGATATCATCCACATATACCTGAACGATGAGCAGTCTCCTTCCCCGTTTCTTCAAAAATAGAGTATTGTCAATCTTTCCTATTGTGAAACCATTTTCCAGAAGAAACTTGGATAGCCTTTCATACCATGCTTGAGGGGCCTGCTTCAATCTGTATAGTGCCTTATCCAATTTGAATATGTACTCAGGATGTTCATGACATTCAAAGCCTGGAGGTTGCTTGGCATAAACCTCTTCCTTAAGAAAACCATTCAAAAAGGCACTCTTCACATCCATTTGGAACAAGGTGAATTCCATATGTGATGCAAAGGCAATGAGGATCATAATGGCTTCCATGTGAGCAACTGGGGAAAAAGTCTCATCATAATCAATCCCACCCTCCTGATTGTAGCCTTGAACAACAAGCCTTGTTTTGTTCCTTGTAGTGTTTCCATGTTCATCCATCTTATTCCTGAATACCCACCTAGTCCCTATGATAGTTCTGTCTGAGGGTCTAGGTACCAGGTGCCATACCTTGTTTCTTTCAAATTGATGCAGCTCCTCTTGCATAGCCGTGATCTAGTCTGTATCCTTCAAAGCTTCCTTGATATTTTGGGTTCTATTTGGGATAGAAAGGCTGAGAAGGCTAGGGAATTTCTGGTTTTTGATCTTGTCTGGACTCCTGAATCAAGGGGGATAATTATATTATCAAGTAGATGGGAGCTTTTGTGTTTCCAATTTGGTACTGGAGTCTGATTGGTAGAAGAACTGGGTATATCAGAATGGTTTCCCTGCAATCCTTGTTCTGCTACCTGTGGAGTGCTTTGGACTGCATCTACAACTCTTTCTTCAGCTTCAGTGGTAGCGATTTGGGTACCAGGTTCCTCTTGAGAAGTGGAAGAGGAGGTTGCATTGTCTTCACCTGCTTCCTTCATTTGACTCATCATATAAGCTTTACAATTTGAAACATCAGTGATCTCCCCAGGAACCAATAGTGGTTCATTGTCTTGATCGTCCCTATTTCCTTCCTTGCTAGATGGAGGTGTCTCATTGAATATCACATGAACACTTTATTCCACACACTATGTCCTCTTGTTGTAGACTTTGTAAGCTTTGCTTTGAGAGGAGTATCCCAGAAAGTTTCCTTCATCACTTTTTGCATCGAACTTCCCAAGTTGATCCTTCCTGTTGTTGAAAACATAGCATTTGCATCCAAAGGTTCTCAAATGAGTTAACTTTGGCTTTCTTCCATTGAGTAACTCATAGGGGGTTTTGTTCAGGAAAGATCTGATCATGCACCTGTTCACCAAGTAGTATGCAGTGTTTATTGCCTCTACCCAGAAATCTTTGGCAATTCCACTATCAATAAGCATTCGTGCCATGTCTTTGAGAGTTTTGTTCTTCCTTCCGACGACTCTATTTTGATGTGGAGTCCTTGGAGCTGAGAAGTTGCGAGTAATCCCATTTTCACTGCAGAAATCATCAAACTTGGCACTGTCGAATTCTGTCCCATTGTTAGATCTGATGCATGCTACCTTCAGTTCCATCTTCACTTGGATTTTCTTAACAAAGGCCACAAATACTTCGAATGTCTCATCTTTTGTTAAAAGAAATAGTGTCCAAGTGAACCTTGAATAGTCATCTACAATCACAAAGATATATCTCTTTCCACCCCTGCTTGGTACTCTCATAGGGCCACATAAATCCATATGAAGGAGTTCGAGTGGCTTTGTGCTAACATCCTTCTTTGGCTTAAAGTATGATTTCACATGTTTTCCTCTAGCACATGCATCACACACTTTGTGCTCCTTGAACTTTGAATTTGGCAGACCACGAACCAGGTCCCTCTGTATCAGCTTATTCAAAAGTGAAAAGCTTGCATGCCCCAATCTTCTATGCCACAATTCTACATCATCATCAACTGCCTTCAGGCAGCTCATATCACAGCTTGTAGAGACTCAAAATCAACAACATAGATGTTCTTGTATCTTTTAGCTATTAGAACCACTTCACAAGTTACCAAATTTGTAACTGTGCACACTTTAGACATGAACTCTACTTTGTTTCCTTTATCACATATTTGAGAGACACTCAAGAGACTGTACTTCAGACCATCCACATAGTACATGTTCTCAATTGAGTGTGAAAGAGATTTGTACCCCTTCTTTTCATTTCCAAAGGATACATTCCCTCCTTGCAAGGCTTTCAGTGAGAGAAAGTCCATGGTGTTTCCAGTCATGTGCTTCGAGCGTCCACTATCCATGATTCATTGTAGGCTGCTTCCTCTCACTGTTCCCTGCACAAATAAATCAAGGGTTAGATTTAGGCACCCAAAACAGTTTGGGTCCCTTGTAATGAGGAAAAGAATGAATAAGAGATTTTCTGGTCCAAGCAGGTAAAATGCGCTTTTTGCTAGGGGCACCTGGTCCTCTTTTGGTAGTCACCTTTTTCAGCAAACACTTTTTTTTCTGAACAGATTGAACTCTGGCATGGCAATTTTCCTTGAAGTGCCCATTGTTCCCACATTGGGTACAAAGCCAGTTGTCAGGTATAGTGACGTACTTGTTGTGAGGGTTGTAAGGAATTTTCTCCTTTTGGAACCCTATTCCTTGCATGTTTCCACCATTATTAAAGTACATGGCAGTAACAACATCTGAGGACCAGGTCCACTTAAGAGATTTCTCAAGATCATTTTTTACTTTCTCCAATTCTGCTCGAAGTTGCCTATTTTTCTCAAGCTCACCACATAGACTAGTTTTCACATCATTTAATTCTTTTTCAAGCTTAATCTGTGCTTCACTAGCTACTTACTTCCCTTTCTCAATGCTTACATGCCTATGTTCTGATTTGAGTCCCTCAATTGTTTCCTCTAGGTCTGCGATTACCACTAAAAAGTCATTCCTTTCTTGCTCAGTAGCTGAAACCTTTTCTGCTAGAGTATTCTTTTCTTTGTTAAGGTTCTCTACGGTTTCCTTCAAGTCAACAACCACTACCATTAGATCATCTTTCTCATTTTCTACACCATTAATCTTTTCAGTTAAAACTTCTTTTTACTTTTCAAGATTATCTATGGTTTTCTTTAAATCAACCACACAGACCACCAAGTCATCTCTAGATTGTTCAGCATCTCCTAACTCTATGGTCAATGCATACTTATCATTAACGAGACTATAATATGCATCAATTAGAACATTAGCTAATGACATCAGTTTCTTAGGAGAGTAGGATTTCAGATTTCTTTGAACATCCCTGAAATTTACCTCATCATTGTCGTCATCTTCATCATCATCATACTGAGCCATCAATGCAAATAATGAGTCATATTCCTTTGCTTCATTTTCCACTTCCATCATGGAGCTGTCTCCTGCATTAGTTTCTTCTTCGGATTCATTGGGGGAGTGTCCCCATGCAGCAAGATCTTGCTTCACAACATTGTCAGCTGCACTTTTTCGTTGAAACATTTGTCAGGAACCGGGTTCCTTTTTGCTGCTTTCTCAGAGTTGTGCTTGTAATGCTCCTACTTCAGAAGTGGGCAGTCTTTGATGAAGTGTCCTGGCTTTCCACACTTGTGACAGAGATCATAGTTCCTTGGCTTACTAGAGCTTCCTCTCTTTGGCATTCCACCATTTCTTCGAACCATCTTTTGAAACCTTTTAGTAAGATAGGCCATATCACTATCCTCCTCACTCGAGTCATTGTTTTCAGCCTTGAGTACCAGGTTCTTCTCCTTCTTAAGTTCTCTCCTTTCACTGTCTTTCTTTCTTTTCATCTCGTATGTCTTCAGATTTCCAACCAGCTCATCCATGGTTAGAGTTTGTAGATCTTTGGCTTCAACGATAGCGTTAACCTTACTCTCCCATGAGCTGGGTAAAACGCTAAGAACCTTCCTCACGAGCTTGTTTCTAGGAATGATTTCTCCGAGTGAATGCAACTCATTTATGATGGAGGTGAATCTTGTGTGCATATCTTGTATCGACTTATCATATTTTATCTTGCAAAGCTCATACTCAGTGGTGAGCATGTCGATCTTGGACTGTTTAACCTGAGTGGTTCCTTCATGTGCCGTTTGCAATGCTTCCCATCTCTTCTTGGTAGATTGACAAGCTGAGATTCTATTGTATTCATCAGGTCCTATACCACACACCAAGATCTTTTTAGTTCAAAAGTTCTTCTCAACAGCCTTTCTGTCGATATACTATATTCCTTCCTAGTTTTCGGCACCATCACACTAGATTCTCCTACCTTCTTTAGTGGAACATGTGGACCGTCACAGATGACGTCCCATAGCTCAGAGTCTTCCGCCATTATAAAATCATGCATATGAGTCTTCCACCAGCTGTAGTATTGACCATTGAATCTAGGAGGCCTGTAGGTTGATTGTCCTTCCTCAAAGTTTGGTGGAGCAGCCATGGAGATCCTTTCTAGGTGTTAACCTTTTAGAAAGAACCCGCTCTGATACCAATTGATAGTTTATATGAGTCCACCAAACTGTATAGAGACCTGGTCCTATATCAGTTCCCACAGTGTTAACTACTAAAGCAGTAAGTAAATAAGACACAAAAATTTTCCGTGGAAAAATCCCAACTCAAGGGGACAAAAACCACGACCTACACTGGTAGGATTTCAACTTCACTAACTTGCAATACTCTTCTTACAAGCCACTTTGTAATGACTCTATTACAAAGACTTCAACCTCACTAACTTGTAATACACATGCTACAAGCCACTTTGCAACTTACTAATTACAAAGACTTCAACTTATGACTAACTATAGTCACAACACAAACTAAGCGAGTTTATGTTTTTGAGTTTCCTAAAACAGAGCTTCTAAGAAAGCAAGATAGGAATTACGATGAAGAACTAATACAAGATTACAACTCAACTAAGGACATACATAAACTCATAGTGGAATTGGTCCGTAGTGGAGTTGTACTCTTGTTCTTGACACACTTGCGACTTCAATGCTGGATACGATCTTGAATGCTAGAGAAAATATCACTAAATGTTCAAGTGTATGTTTTTTTCCATACTCCTTGTTATTATACTTCAATGAGATCACAAGGATGATTTCCACACTTGGTTGGTACAAGGCCCTTCCCAATGGGAAGTGACTGCTACACTGTTTCTACACTATAGCGTGCACAGTTGCAGGCAATCGCTTTCTGCAGTTACTTCTCAACTGTAGAGTTGACTTTGTGCTTTTGTCAGGGAAACACCAGAGGATCAGGTCTTTGAATTGGTTCTTGTGTATCCAAAGTTACACCGCTCATATTAGCTTAAGTCCATTACTGAAGAATTGTACCAAGTATGCATCAGGTCCTTTATCTGGTTCTAGATAAGAAGTTTGTTAGATCAGACGAACATAAGACTGTGAAAACTTAAGCCCATCATACATGTTGTAATATACCTATAAACTATGTATTAAACTCACATTAGGTAGAAATTACTTACCTCATAAAGCTAGGTTGAAATCTCCCCTTTTGAAGCTCTCAAATCGCCCAAGAATGGAGTGAAATGAGTCAGAAATGACAAACTCCCGTATTAAATGAAGGCCACTGCCTTCAAAGACTTCCGCACCTGCGTGTCTCTTTTGCGGACAGTTGTCCCCTTCTACGAAAATGGGCTGGACCGGTAGGGACTGCACTTGCGGACATGTGATCGCACCTGCGGTTCCGCTTCTACGGAAGAGGGACCGCATCAGCGGAACCGGGGCTCCGCTCTTGGGCTGCATCTGTGATGCTTCGAGTGCACCTGCGAGCTCGCACCTGCGGCTGCCCAACCACAGGTGCGATCGCACCAGAACTGGTGCACCAGCAACTCTTTTTGAGCTTGAACTCTACTCGTGCGACGTCCGAATGGCATACGGGGCCCCCGAGGTCCCGTCCATACATACCAATAAGTTTGAAATCATAAAACGACTTGCTCGAACCTTTGAAACGCCCGAAACAACATTAAAACTAAGAATCACACCCTATTGAATCAAACTTAAGAACTTCAAGTTCTTCAATCTACTTCGAACGTGCCGAAATGTACTTATACTACTCATAATGATACCAAATTTTGCGTGCAAGTCTTAAATGACATTACAGAGCTATTTGCGGTTTCAAAATTCTGTTTGGACCTTGATATGATCAAAACTCATTCCAAACCACATTTATAGAACTTCTAAAACCTTCAAGGATCCAACTTTCACTATTTGGCGCCGAAACGCTCCCGGGTCATCGGAAACCCGCTCCGAGCATACGTCCAAGTCTGAAATCATCATACTAACCTATGGGAACCGTCAAATCCCGGTTCTGAGGTCGTTTACTCAAAAATCCAACCTTAGTCAATTCTTCCAATTTAAAGCTTCCGAAATGAGAATTATCTTTCCAAATTAACTCTTAACTTCTGAAATTCTAGTTCCGACCACGCGTACAAGTCATAATACTTGAAGTGAAGCTGCTCAAGGCCTCAAACCACTGAAGAATGCACTAGGGCTCAAAACGACCGGTCGGGTCGTTGCACTAATCGTATATAGTATATCCGCATATGAGTAAAACTATATCTCGCTAGAATATTGTTATACTTATGTTTCTAGCAAGCTACATTAGTTCACCAATTGCACTAGACAAAAAAACAAATCATGTATTCCATGATCGGTCTAATCCACATAAGGATTTGATGAAGCTTTATCTAATAAATTTCTTGGGAACCTTAATAGGCTTCAGACAATCCTTCAATGATTTCCATTATACGCATATCAAGTTTTTCATGTGCTATCAGATTAAAACATGAAATTACTATATCCACCACAGGAGAATATGTCTCTATATAATCAATGCCAGGATATTTACAAATCTTCTTGTGACACAAGTCGTCTATATATCTATCGACTTGACCATTTTTTGCACAAGAACACATTTATACCTCCACTGACTTTATACTTTCAGGTGTTGGGACTATCTGTCCAACTTCACATTTTTCAGGTGAAGTCAATTTTCATTGCGTATTTTTTATTTGGCCAATCATTTATCTGTCCAAATTTCATGACAAATTTGAGCTCAAGATCCTCGTCAATATTAATAATATTGAGCGCTACATTATATTAACAATATCGTTAACGATCATTTTGCATCAGTTCCATCATCACTCAATAAAGACATAACTTACCGAGATCTTAATAGTTTCAGGTACCTAAGCCTCTCCCATGAGGGCTTACAAAAGTGTTATGTCGTGGTGCTCTTACAAAGCACTTGCCTCCTTAGTATGACCATCTTTTTCATTTGCTCCTCTCTTTCTTCAATGATTTTCATCTTTGGAACCGATTAGGCTATGTCCATCATTGTCACGACCCAAAATCTTTACAGTCGTGATGGCGCCGGGCATCGCTATCAGGAAAGCCACTCATTAATTGGTTGAAGTAAATCTCTGCTTTATTGTATTCGAAATCGTTACCTTTCATTGCATTTCATAATTAAATAGATAAATCTTCGTTAATTGAATACGACAGCAAATCAATTCAGTTTAATCAATTAAATCCCAACACATCCCCAGAACCCGGTGACGTAAGTACACGAGCAACTTCTAGGAATATACACAATTATACAACACTTGCCCAAGGAACAAATTGGACGAAGACTTTAAAAATAAATGCAAATACATAGAAGGGAGACTCTGTCAGCTGCGGAACACTTCCGGATGATGCAGCCCGCCTAAGTCTCCAAATCAGCCACTGCTATGAATGTGCCTGTGCAACAAATGCACAACAAGTGTAATATGAGTACGAAAATAGCGTGTACTCAGTAAGTATCCCGCCTAACCTCAAAGAGGAAGTGACGAGAGGTCAATTAGACACTTGCTAAAGGTCAATTTTGAATATTCAAGAGTGACACTAAGCATGATGATCATAGGCAACTTATTAAGTTCAGTAATAAATAATGTCAGCTCTTTCCACATTTAACACTTTAAATCTTCGTTATATTACTAACAATTATTCGGAATTGGTGATTTAATCAGATAACAACTTAATCAAAGGGGGAAGGAACAACTCCTTCCAAAAATCCTTAATAACTCCCAATTTCCTAACATTTCAGTTGACAACTTTAAAGTTTCAGGTCAGTAATAAGGCAAAAGTCATAGCAACTATGCAACAAATATAATGTGCAAGCAATGCCGAGGGTCGAACGGCGCGGACCAACAATAATAGACTGTGCACTGCCGAGGGTCGAACGGCTCGAACCATAGATGCATCTATTCACCCCGCTCGCGAATCGATCATGCGACGCGGTTATACATATAAATAAGTACGACTAGACTGCTCGCGAATCATACCTGCGACTCAGGTGCTCGTAAGTACACATATTCACACAGTGGATCCAAATTTCATCAGGAAAACGATTTCTCACAGAAGTAAGAAAATTCTCTTTAGGTGAACATGAAGATAGTATTTAAGTCATTTTTTTCTGGAAATTCGTTTGTCAAGTTTAATAAGGTTCTACATATTACTAATTCATCCGAAACACAATTATACAGGGAAGGTTACATTTTCTTCTCAAGTGATTAAGGAAAATAAGCTCTGACCTTCTTAAGTATTCATTTATTAACTCGATAACATAATTAGGCTAATCTCATAGATAAAATCAAAGGTACAATAAGTAAGGCATGCTAGTGGGTCCTAGACTACCCGGACATGGCATAACAGTAGCTACGCACGGACTCCCGTCACCTCGTGCGTACGTAGCCCCCCGCAAGTAATAGCTTATATTTATTTAGTTCACCTATGGGGACAATTCCCCCTCACAAAGTTAGAAATGACACTTACCTCGCTTCGAAATTCCATAAACGGCCTCCAAGCCTTCCTGGCGACTCCAATCGATGCACAACGCTCCAAAGATACCCAAACGATGATAAACCAATGAAAATGTGCCCAACTGTTTGCTAAAAATTCAGATTATATATTTTTCCAACTTCGCTCAGTGAATTGACCAAAATGCCCTTGGCCCCACGTGCTAGTATTCCGAAATTTCTCGAAGATAAACTCTACCCATAGCCTTACTAGCTCAAATATACAATTTACTCCTAATTTCATGCTCGAATTCGTGGTAAAAATCCAAAAATACAAATTCTAGGTTTTCTTCAAAATTCCCAAATTTTCCCAAAAATTTTCATGTTAAATCCATGTAATAATCTTGTATCTAACTTAGAAACATGTAGGAGTTACTTACCTTGTGATTCATGAAAAAAATCCTCTCTTGAAGCTCCTCCAAAATCGCCCAAACCAAAGAAGAAGTGAAGAAATGACCAACAAATCTCGGATTTAAAAAATTCTGCCCAGGCCTCTTTTCGCACCTGCGGTCCTACACCCGCACCTACGATTCCGCAGGTGCGACCAAAACTCCTCACTTGCGGCTCTCCTCAGCTCGAGCCAAGTCCGCACCTGCGAACCATAACCCCCACCTGCGAGCTCGCAGTGCGGAAATACCATCGCACCTGCGCTCCCAGCCGGACCCCCAAATTCTTCGCACCTGCGGCGTCCAAGCCGCACCTCCGGAAATTCCATCACAGGTGCGGTCGCACCAGATGACAGCAACTTCAGCTCTTTTCAAACTTCAACTTTCGATCCGTTAACCGCCCGGGATCCACCCGAGGCCCCCGGGACCTCGTCCAATTACACCAACCTATCCCGAAACATAACACGGACTTGCTCGAAGCCTCAAAACACATCAAACAACATCGAAACGATGAATCGCTCTCTAATCCAAATCTTTAAGACTTAAGAAATTTCAACTTCCACATCCGATGCCGAACCCTATCATATCACGTCTGATTGGTCCCAAATTTTGCACACAAGTCATATTCGATATTACGGACCTGCTCCAACTTCCGGAATCGCATTCCGACCCTGGTATCAAAATTTCCACTTCCGGTCGGATTCTTCAAAACCTTCGAATTTCTAACTTTAGCCAAATGACTTCAAAATAACCTACGAACATCCGAATTCACTTCCGATCGCGCTCCCGACTCCAGAATCACCATACGAAGCTATTCCCAGACTCGGAACCCCGAGCGGACATATATAACACTGAGATGCCTTAACCCAAATTTATGAAATCCTTCCAAAATGCTATCTTCCATAGGATACGCCGAAATACTTTCGGGTCATCCAAAACCCGATCCGGATATACGCCCAAGTCCGAAATCATCATACGAACCTGCTGGAACCTTCGGATCTTGATTCCAAGGTCGTTTACTCAGAATTCCAATCTTACTCAATTTCTTCAACTTAAGGCTTCCGAAATAAGAATTTTCCTTTCAATTCAACTCCGAACTTCCCGAATTTCAACTCCGACCATACGCACAAGTCTTAATACCTGAAATGAAGCTGTTCATGACTTCCAACCGCTGAACGATGCGCTAGAGCCCAAAACGACCGGTCGGGTCGTTACAATCATGGACTTTATTCTATTTAGAGCATTAGCAGCTGAAATATGACATTTAGCTTTGGTTCAGTAAATGCGGCTGGAAATAATTTGCAAATGAATTATCACTTGAACTTCATGTTCGTATTTTATTTTACGAGGATCTAGGTGCACTCACAATAATTCATTTCATGTATTACTTTTTCAGCTGCCCATTTTCTCCCCCTAATGTTGGGATCACCAACACATATCCCCAACTTTCTTTGGGGACCCATCTTTGTGCATTGTGATGGAACAATTAAATCATATAGCATATTCATATTTCTAGATGAAAATTATTTGGTTCTTACCCTGAACCTATTGTGATAGGGAGAAGTTTTCACAACTTGGCTAGATGCGTACAAGTGCTGTTGTATATTAATATTACTTCAAAAATTTGTTTTGGGAGTTTTGATCTCATAACTAATGATTTAGCTTAATCAGAGGCATACGGTTTCTGCTAAACCAACTTGGATTTAAACTAGGTTTATCAAGATAAATTATCATAATTTTTATTCTGGAACTATGCTTTAATAATTTGAATAAGATACCTTGCAAAGCCAATCTGCAGGTTGATAACAAACGCACATGTGACCATATACTAGATGCATTTATTAATATCTTGTAATAGTAAATGGTCCACATGGCAGGTGATTGAGCATTATATATATATATATATATATATATATATATATATATATATATATATATATATATATATATATATATATATATATATCACATTTTATTTGTTTCATAAATCAAGGGATTCAATCCCAACCTTAACTGGTATATCATGATAATAAGCAGGACGAGAGAATTCTTGAAGAATATTCGATTTCTTCAATATATCCCAATGTGAATTCTCAATTAATTTCACATCATAATTGAACCAGGATGGCCAACTGATATTTTTTTCAGTAAACATCTAATTCACTATGGCATGTGATTCCATCATCATGCTTATACTTGTGTAGTATAAATAAAAAAAAATCGGGTAACCTTTTATATTTACCCGGTGTGATTATAGTAATATGAAGATATTCAATCTTCCTTTAATTCATTGTCTCAAATGGCCACCACTTTGGCTAATATATTTGGAACTCAAAAAGTTTCTTTTGAGACTTACTACAATACCACTGTCATGAATAATTTCATATATCCGGGTAGTAACAAATTAGTTCTTCCGGAGCTTTATTGATTTTTGTAATACATGATCTTTTTTACACCATCACTTCTTGCTTTAGCTCTGCCTTTAATAAACTTTTATAAGGCACGGCAAAATATTTTTGGCGTACCACATGTACGCAACCACTGACATAGACATGTAACTACACAGTAATATTCATTATCTTTCTTTATAAACCTCCTAGTAGAGGTGAGTTTTAGTATTTATTCAACCATGCATAAGCACATTCTTATGCGTAATTTATATTACATATATATATCTGCATTCACTTTCAGGAATGAGTCAACATTTACAAGCTTATCACAAGTCACATTTTTTCATGGACCATAATCGTCTGAGAGTGCCTCATATTTATAGACCATTTGATACACAATTCCTTCACCTTTGAAGGATTATTTTGAGAACCCTTATTGTTATCTTTTTTACATTTGCCATAATGATGACTACTATTATCATTGATTTTTGGCACACCCACGTTCATTGGTCAACACTTGTCTTCATTTAGAGTTATGAAGCACCACTATCACATTCCCTTCAAGAATAGAGCAAATCAAGTGGGACAAGCTTCACGCTTTTATATGATTTTTTTATTTAGTCATCATTATATTATCAATATGGTGCATTGAAACTAAAACCCAAAGCCTTACCCAAATAAAGTCATGTTAGGCCATAATTATTGGGACTCGAACCCAACTCTTACAATAGAGCCGAGGGTCTATTGGAAACAACCTCTCTACCTGCATTAGGTAGGGGCAAGGTCTGCGTACTGACTACCCTCCCCAGACCCCACATGTTGGGATCAAATTGGGTTTGTTGTTGTTGTTGTTGTTGTTGAACCCAACTCTTACAATCATGGAGCATCATGACTCAAAGCCCGATGTCTTACCCTCATGGTGCGTTGGAACTTGAACCCACCGTCTTATCCTTATATAACGTTTATCACAAATTATTTGATTTACTTCAGGTAATGGAATATAATTTACATATACCATAAATTCAAACTTTAGTAAGTTCGACATAGTAAACACTATCATAAAAATAAGTGAATTAAAAATGATAAGAAATATTATTAATAATAATTTTGACCCAGTAAATACTCATGTACTAATATACTATATGTAAACTTATCAAACCATATTATTTAGATATAGTACTCTATATCACGCGCTACCATTTCAGTAACCATAAATTAATCCAAAGTATAATGAGATATATTTTACACCAGAAAACAAACACACTTATTCAATGTTACTAGCATATTCTGTATTACACAAAAGATGTTTCAATAGACTAACTAGATATAAACATTTTCAAATAAATAATTTTTAAATTACTGGTTCATACATATTGAAAATAGTAAAAACTATTGTATTCAACACATAGTGTTTCGTGCAAATATAAAGTCATGGGAACCAAATGGCACATGCATATTAGTAGTAATTTTGAACAGAACTAAAAAGAATTAAAAATATTCAGCAAGTCATCTCACTATTCTTACAAAAGAGAAATCGTTCATATTGGATTGAAAAGAAATTAACTTACTCTTTTAGGAAGGAGATAATACCCGATAGAAATAGATATCTTAATTGGTTAGAGACTCGTGCAGATAACGTGCTAAGAAACTGATGTTTTATACTTCAATACCACACAAGAAGGGGGGGGGGGGGTTTCTGGTGTCCAATCTTCGCGTGCACAGATTATAGAAGGACCTGGTTCTTCTATGTGTTCCTAATACTACTATTGCGGAATAATAAGTACAAAAATTAAAGAACACAAGGATTTTTACGTCGAAAACACATGGCTCAAAAGGTGAAAAAACCACGACCTACTTCCCAGTAGGATTTTCCCCAAAACTCTTTATAAATTAGTGAGCTAAAAACTGCATTTACAAAAACTCTTTTATAAACCTAGGACTAACTCTAATCCCTTGTGGAAAACAACCTCTAACTGTTTGCGACAACTTCAAGTTAACTCTAACTTGACTACACAAAGTACCTATTACAAGTGCTTGTAGATAAAGCTGAAAGGTACAATATAAAAGCACTCACTACACATAAACTAGACTAAAAGACGACACTTGGAACTAGTTCTTTTAGCTGGTTCAAGTAGGTTCAGGTTTTGTAACGACCCGGCCGGTCATTCCGTGAGATTAGCCCCGTTTTTCCTGTTTCTGATTTATCATGTGTTTCTTAGCTCAATTATGTTGTGCTGGGTCGGTTGGTTCGGGTTCAGAGTGGTCGTGGTGAGAAATGAGAGACTTAGTCTCTTAAGTTGTCTTTATAGTTAGAAAAATCAACCAAAAGTTGACTATTAGGTAAATGACCTCGGAATATGGATTTTATGGCTCCGATAACTTTGTTAGGTGATTTGGGACTTAGGTAAATGACCTTGTGTTCGAAATGTTTTTCGTAGGTCCGGAGTAGCATTAGGCTTGAATTGGTGAAATTGGATTTTTGGCGATTTCCGGTCGGCAGTGGTAAATTAGCTATCGGGGTCGGAATGGAATGCCGGAAGTTGGAATAGTTTCGTAGTGTCATTTTGGATGTGTGTACAAATTTTCAGGTCATTCGGACTTGGTTTGGGTGATTTTGGCACCGTTGGCGAATTTGGAAGTTTCAAAGTTCTTAGGCTTGAATCCGAGGTTGATTTGGTATTTTGGCATTGTTTTGAGTGGTTCGAAGGCTCGACTAAGTTTGAATGAGGTTATGGGATGTGTTGGCATGTTTGGTTGAGGTCCTGAGGGCCTCGGGTGAGTTTCGAGGGGGTTAACGGACCAATTCTTGGATTTTAACTTGGCAGATTTTTCTGGTTTTTAGTTGCAGAGAATTTGTTCATCGCATTCGCGGGTGGGATGCCACGTTCGCGAATGGTCATTTGGGGAGCTGCGGATTTTTGTTCATCGTGTTTGCGAAGAGGTGGACGCGAACGCGGAGGTCTGAGTGAAGTAGTCATTGCGTTTGCGCTCAAGGGCACGTGTTCACGAAGAAGAGTAAAGCAGTTGGGGGACCCCAGAGTTTTGGTCTACGCGTTCCCGTGGAGAGGTACGCGTTCGCGAAGATTGAGGTTGGCTAGACATCGCGTTCGCGTGATGGGTGTCGCGTTCGCGGAGAGTAAAAAGGAAGATGAGTTGGTTTGTTCTACGCGAACGCGTGAGGGTGGCCGCGTTCGCGATGAGTAAAGACCTGGGCAACAATATTAATATTTCAAATCGAGGGTTTGAACCCATTTTTCATATTTTGCGCTAGAGACCACATGATTAGGTGATGTTTGAAGGATTTTTCAGAGAGTAGATCGGGGTAAGTAATTCTCACTTGGTTTTGGTTAAACTCCATGATTATGCCTTTAATTTCATCATTTAATTTGTGATTTGAGGTGGAATTTGGGTGAAAAGTGAGGGAAAATTGGAGAGTTCTTTTTGGGGGTTTGAACGAGCAATTGAGGGGATTTTGATGAATTTGATATTGGTAGACTCGCGAGTGAATAAGGATTTTATTTTTGTGATTTTAATCGAATTTTGAGACGTGGGCCCGGTGGTCGGGTTTGGCCGATTTCGGGAATTTTGATGTAATTCAATTATTTTCGAGTGGGCTTGGTTCCTTTAGCATATATTGATGATATAAATCTGGTTTTGGTTAGATTAGGAGCAATTGGAGGCCGAGTCAAGAGGCAAAGGCATCACAGATTAGGATTGTGGCCGGTTTGAGGTAAGTAACGTTTCCAAACTTGGTTATGAGGGTTCGAAACCCCGAACTATATGCTATATGATTATAATTAAGGTGACGCACATGCCAAGTGACGGGCGTGCGGGCGTGCACCGTGTGATTGTGGCATGATTCATCCCATGGCATCGTTTAGTAGTTATTTATGGATTGATATCCGTGCTTCTGTCGATGTGGTTAATGTGAACATGCTAGAGATCATGCTAAGTACTATGTTAAGGCTTCGCGTCGATACTGTTGAGACCCGAGTGGTCATTTATTGCTGTCTTCTCATGTGTTTCATTGATGTTATATACTCAGTCCTGTCCTAGCATATCATATCATGTATGAGTCTCGGTAATTGTTGTTTTTGTACATTTATCATTGATTCGGGCTAGTTCATGCATTTGTGAGCCCATGTGAGAGAGATTGGAGAGTGAGGCCAAGAGCCATTGAGAAACAGATATGGGATCGGGCTGCACGCCGCAACATGTTATACTGATTATGCCTGGATTTGGCTTATTATAGCGCCTGGGTTGTAGGAGCCTCTCCAGAGTCTGTAACACACCCCAGTGAGGGCAGTGATGATATTGAGGGATGGATCTTCCCTGGACATGGATCTTGTCCGAGTGTTTGTATTCTGGAGATGGATCTTCTCCGTGGGGCTGGATTGGCCTTCCTCAATACTGAGTGACTACGGTCACCTGTGCATATATATTCCAGGATTGATCTTCCCTAGGCCCTGAGACCCATCTACAGTACTGAGTGGACTTCTATGTGAGAGTTGTGAGCACTATGTGCATTTCCACTCAGTTGATACATTGGCATGTAGAGTATACTGAGTTATACATATGTTACTGATCATATCCGACTCATTCTATTTTCATTATATGTTAGAACTGTGACCATGCCTAAATTCTGTACACTGTTTTATTACATTTACTGAGGTTTAGTCCGTCACTACCTCTCAGCCCATAGTTTGGGTTCGTTACTTCTGAGTTGGTGTACTCATGTTACCCCCTGCACCTTGTGTGCAGATTTAGGTACATCGGGACCCGATAGCGGTTGCTGATCTGTTGACAGAGTTTCTTTTGGAGTCTTCGAGGTAGCAGCTGGCTCACAGCCTCGTTTTCTCCTTCTTTATCTTCCTGTTGCATTTGATTATTTCAGACAGTATTATGTCAGTTTTGTATTTCGACATTGTAGTTATAGTAGCTCATGACTCGGTGACACTAGTTTTGGGATTTGTTTTATTTGTGTATTAATGACTTTAAACTTTTAATGCTTTATAAAATAAGACTTTTGCTGCAAATATAATGATCTTTCTTAAAGAAACATTAAATCAAATGAAATGTGTGTCTTGCCTGATTCCACGATAGGCGCCATCACGACTGGGTGTTTTGGGGTCGTGACAGGTTTGCACACTCAAATCTCACACGAACTGCTTGCAAAATTGCCTTGCTATTTTGATCTCAATTCACGTTTAACTTCTACTTTTGTGCGTACCTATACAATAAGAACATCCTGCAATATATAGGGTTAGTAGATAAAGAATTAACTAGAGTTCTAATGCTACTCTTCCTTGGTGGAAGAGTTCTAGTCAATCTCAACTCTTAAATCCCTCCTTATCTTGGATAATTTTATCTTTGAGTAAGTCATTCTCCTTATCATTTTTGCAATCTTTTTGATATGGAGATATCTATTCTGCGAGAATATGTTTATCTCTTGCATGTGCATCTCACGTGCCCTGACTCCACATGTGTCTATATCTACCAGTGATGGACCTACTTCATTTCTGAGTTCCTTGTCAATATTCAAAAGTATTCTTTTTCTTGGGACAATAAATTCTCTCTTTTTGATGATGACAAACTTTGTGCTTCCATAAGCTTAGGACTGTTTCAACTTACATCAACATATATTAGAGTAGTTTGCACTTATCATAAAGAACAAGGTTAATTAGGTTATAAATATCACTATTCAGAGAGGAAAGCACAACAATTTGTCTCCCTTTCATCATCAAAAAGTTGCATAAAATATACAAAAACATTTAAAACATGAGCAACAAAAAAAACATCCCGAATCTGGGTCACTGAAGGTTCTAGGCAGGGCTAGGAAATTAAGGCTTGGAAGAACTGGGGGCTTGAGCTTTGGTTTTGACTAGGAGAAGGTGAAACATGTCTTGAAGAATTCCAACATTCTTCTCCCTTTCCTTTGCGAGCTCAGTTCTGAGAGCATCTCTCTCAGATTCTACCTCAGCCAAATGAGTCTTCATCCTTGCTATCTCAACATCCTTTGCCCCACTCTCCTGCACTAGGGCTCTGAACTTTCTGTTGACATGTGTCTTTTTAGATGAACCAGGTTCATTGGGTATGTCGTGTATCTCACAAGCAAGAAGAGTATTGATTCCAAAATGGTCTTTGCTTGTGGCCATCTCCCAGTTCCTTAGTGGCACCTTACAATGATCAAGAATAGTACTGAGAATGAAGCCATAGGGAATGGCATGGGCCTTGGAGTCGTTGATAACCATGTCTAGAAGCTGAATGATGAACCCAGTCCAATTGATCTGCCTCTCACTATCCAGACGTTCAAAACCAAGTCCATGAAGTTGGCAATATGCCTCCTTTCCTGCCTAGGCATCACACACTTGTTGATGAATTCAAACAGCACCTTGTAGGGTGGATTCATTTCACTCTTATAAACAACCTTGGGCTCACTTTCTTCTTCGTTATCACATAATTTCCTAGTGATGGCCAGGGCAGTAGGAAGAGAGTCCAAACTTGGCCATTTCTGCTTTTTATAATCATTGTACTCTTCAGAAGGTACACCAAGTATTTCTCCCAGCTCTTTTGCATCAAAAGAAATTTGAACCCCTTTCACCAGGCTGGTGACTCTTCCATCCTTTGCCTTAGCATTGGCCATGAATTCCACAATCTCATTTCTTTTCAGTCTTCCATCTAACTGAAAGACCATGTCCTTCCACCCCTGTACCTCTAGCTTTTCAAGTAGCATGACCATCCATTCTTCCTCCAAGTCTTTCAAGAGTCCTCCCTTCAAGATAATTTGCTTGCCAAACTTGGAAAGCTTGTCCTTTTCACTATTTGACTCATCCTCCTCTTCACCACTCCATTATTTTTCTTCATAATCTTTACTTGCTTGGCTTTCACCGCAAACCCGGTCTTTTTAGCCAAGGTAGAGGGTTCAGCAGACTTAGATACAGATGTAAACTTCTTTGAGGAAGTCTTGTCTTTCTTAGGCTTAGGGGTATGAACCTCTACCTCAACAGTCACTTTTTCACCTTGATGGATCAGGTCCATCTCATCCACATCAACAGCCTCAACAGGCTCTACCACGTTTTCTTTTGCCTTTTCCCACTCTTTTCTTCTTACTCTCATCTAAAGCTTTCTGCAGCTCCTCCTTACTTTGCTTCAACTTGCTTCTTGTAGCTCTTCCTCTTGGGAGAGGAATTTTAGAAATCCCAGAAGTAGCAGCCTTCCTTTTCTTGTTGGCTCTTGCTGTGCCAGGGGTCGTTGCTTTAGGAGTTCTTTTCTTCTTGGGTTTGTAACTGTCACCTATCCATTTCAAAAGATCAGTCAGTGTTTCCTCAACAGATGAACCAGGTTCATCTGCTTGCTTTCCAAGATTTACCTGCCCTTCAGCGGCTTCTCTAGATCCATTTCCCCCCTGTTTTATTGATACTTTCTTCCACCTTTTCTGGCTCAGCTCCACAGATATCCATTCTAACAGTTTCAGAGATGGGTGAAGAATCAACCACTCATTTCCCTTTTCCTCTCTCATCATTTCGTACTCCCTCATTCTCTTTCTCTTTATCTATTTTATTTTTACCTCCCTTCCTTCTTGACTCAGGCGTTTCCACATCCACCACAGACCCAACTAATATGAACCTATTTTATAGATTTTCAACCATATCAGAGATGAGCCCAAAAGATGGGTTTGGTACAGATGTTACCTGCTCAACATCGGAAGACCCAATTTCTTCTCCCTCAGTCGCTGACTTGAAGCAGACATCAAAATTTTGGGATTCTTGGGCTTGGCTTGCTTGAAGCTGGGCATTTAATTTCCTTGAAAGTGCACCTCTAGCCACAGTTTTTCGAGCAAGAATTTTTAATCGTCTTCTCCTTGTGAGCATGTGATTTTTCACCCACCATATACTCCTACGAAATTCAGTAAAATAAATTAATTTTATAAAGTTTGTTGAATTTTAGTGTTATTTGTGAATTGTTTTGCATTGCATAATCATAATTCGTCTTTTAAAATTTATAAATGATTTAAAGTTGCATAATTAGGTGCATAGCATTAATCATTGTTATCAGGAAAGTTTACAAATTATTTATAGTTAATTAAAATAAATAACGACAAAAATGATGACTATTTGACATAATGTAGATTTAGTGATTAATTGCGTAATTTAATTATTTTTTCTAAAACATTGTGGGATTTATTATCTAAATGATTAGGAGTATCAAATTAAATATTGTTACTCTTAATTAATTTATCAATCAATTTATAATTAGACAAAGATTAAGTTAGAATTAATTCTTGCATTTTTGTTGAATCTTAATTTAATTTAGGTTAATTAATTATCTTAGCTTTGTAAAAAATAAGCTTAAAACTGGACCTGGGCTAAGCCTACCCAGGCCCAAAGCATTTCTCCCCAAATGAACCCAAACCCGTCCAGCCCCAACACCTCACCAAACGACCCCGTTTTGAATCAAACCAATCCCAGTCGTTGATCTTCCCAGATCTAACGGCTGGGAACTCAACATGCCTTTAATATAAATATGTCCTAAACTAACCCCCTACCCTCATTTGCCAAAGTCTAACCCCCCCACCTCCCGTCTCTCTCTATGAACCTCTCACCGGACTTCACCGTCTACCACCTTACTCCGCCGGCCGAAAATCGCCTACCGGCTGCAGAGCTCAACCAAATGGCACCAAAATTTTACCAGTCAATACTCTCTTCCCCCTCAACCCCGTCTTACCATCAGTTAAAATCGACCAATTTTTTTATCTAAGAATTAAAAATCCTAAAAACTTGTATCGGAGGATTTCACGCGAATCTGTTGCTCAGGCTCACATGAGTCGATGGCTCTTGACCAGAGCCATCGATTCATGCAAGCTTGAGTCATTTCTGAACTCATAAAAGTCCGGCTAAACTCCGGCAAGCCGCCGGAATACGACCAAATCCCTCCTAACTGACGGGTATCCCTTTGAAACCTTGTTTGTTTTCTTAATTTTACTTGTTTGAACGTCAATTCATCATTGACTTAGCTTCCTAAAACCTAGGGTTTCTAGTTTATGATTTTGTGTGTGCTAATTGATATGTCCCTTGCTTTAAATGTTGAATACGGTTTTGAAACTTACATGAATCGATTAATTTGATATTGCTGCATGTTTTGTTTGCTTCTTTCTTTAGTCTGTTTCCTCTCAAAACCCTATCTACTGATTTTAGATAATAGTTCTAATGCTGAAATTAGATCTAGCTTCCTAATCTACTGTGAGTTATTAATCAGTGAGGTTTCATAGAGATTCCTGTTTAGCTATTAGGAAGATTCTGTAACTTAAGTTTAGGATAGTCTACCGATTTTGCATGATTTAATTGACTCTAGTTATTTGTTTAAGTTCTGAGTTTGATCTATTCTGATTATTCTCCTTTGCCAAAGTTATATGTTCGCTCAATTGCTACCTTAGTCTTAATTGTGTATGTTTTAGGTTTATCTAAAATAGTGGCTGCCTAAATTAATACGCCTAAGGTTCACATGCAAATGACTCTAATTAACTACTGACCTTGGTTATGTCATTCACCTAAGTTAACTGATCAAGTAGTTATGAGTAAATTGATTAGGAATTAATCACACTTGACTAGCTAAGCTTAAGTTGAAACTAAGATAAGTCATAGTCTAATAACCTAACTAATTTTCATTAATTAATCTAAGTCCTAAAATAAATTCTAGAATTATCTAACCTCACTAAGGGGTTTAAACTTCCTACCACTAAGTTAACAAGTTTACCCCAATCAATGTAACCTAAATCCTGAAAAGTGATTCACTTAAGATCAAAATGGGTTTAAAAATCAGCTTCATTAAGGTTAACTGTTGGATTAATTACTCAATTAGGATAAACTAATCAACACTAATCAGTACCTTAACCTTAATTACTAAAAGAAGTAATTCTAGGGGCACTAAGGGGTAATGTAGGAACTACAATTGAAGAATATTGGGTGTAACAACCCAAGAAACTTCTAGAATTAGGAAAATATCATAAAATTAGATTTTAGGGGGTAAAATAGTAACTTTAAAAGTGGATAAAGGTTGTAATTGGTAGGAATGTTCTAGAAGGGGGTACAACTGTCCAATAGGACAAGGTTAGACAGCTATACCTATACTATTTCAGCCTAAAGAGATAAGGAATATGCTAAAAAGATTCTACCCTAAATTTCCCTATAAATAGGCTGAGATATTCAGCAACCTAGGGGGATTTTTCACACAGACTTTTTACACACCTCTAGACACCTTTAGACAAGTTTTACACTCTTTTACACTTCTCACACTCTTACACACCCTTATTTCCTAAGAACCTTATTATGAGAATACTACTTACTAGAATCTGAAATAGACAAGATACTGAAAAATAGAAAAAAAATACAAAGAAAAAGATGCAAGAAATCTGGTTCTGGTCTAGTTTTGGGTGTTTCTGAAGAACTGTTTCAGTTGCTGAATTTCTTCTAAAAATATTCATTTGAGGCTGTAGTTTCTGTGTCAAATCTGGGTTTTCCTTTGGCTGATTTTTTGGGGTTTCTTGCTGTATACTGCTGGACTTATTGCTGGTTGTGGTCTTCTTTTACTGATTGATATCCACTTCCTAAAAGTCCCTCTTTCTCTGACCTTTATTTGGTCAGGTCCCTTTGCTAATGTTCTCTAAAAAAGGTATGTAACAACTTTACTATAAATGAAGTTCTCAGATTCAAAACCTCTGTTTGTGTTGATGTTGAAATTTATTTGGTACTTTGTTTGATTTCTATGAATATGCAAATCTTGTGTTAAGAATACTTGTGAATGCTTGCTGAAATCTGTTGGGTAATTTCGGATATATGTGAACCTTTGAAGCCCATTTAGAGTTGTATAAAAGGGCCAATGTTTAGTCTCTAGTTGATTAGCATTAAGGAAACGAATCTGACCCTCTAATGGTAAGATTCATTCCAGAAAAATGCACAAATGCTTGCTTACCTTTTTTTTTAGAGAAAAATTATGAAATACAGGTTTAAGTTATGAACGACGTTGTTGGCTTGCACAAGAGCAGTAGTCAGTCTTTTTTTGTCTTGTCTTCTTTCTAGGAAATTTGTATTTCATAGGCAAAAGACAATGTAACAGTATATTTGTACACTTTCCTCCTTTTTATTGTTGTAATAAATTGGACTGGACTCTATTAAATATATTCAGTTGCGTTTCTTCCTTGTTTTTCCTTACAATCTAGAATTTTCAATTCTTCAAAAATTGTAAAAGAAGTTATATCAACTTGGGCTAGACCTGCGAAGGTCACTCGAACTGGGCCAGACTCATGAACATGGCCCAGTTAGGCCTGATAGAGTTTATATTTCAGGCTATTGGGCCTGGAGTGTTGGACCCAGCAATCACATTAAGTGATTTAAGATCAGTCCCCTTTTTTATCAGTATAATGAGTATTTTTACTTATCAAAAGTTACTAAAAACAAGCAATTTCGCACTACTAAGCCACGAATGAATTTCAAACCAAATATCAAAAAGATAGATTTCGAGTATGAAATTAGCATATCACAGTAACATTTTAAGACTGTTCTGTTCTAAATGAAAAATAGCAACGGTCCAGTTTTACATACTTTAGTATTTTCTGATTTGAAGTCTTTCCTAAAAAATGATCAATTGATTTTTTGACTCAAGAAATTCCGTCATTCTAGTCTTGAAAACAGCCATTTGTGACAGTGTAGGAAAAGGCTTTCTAGAGTCATGAATCAATCCATTTATATGTATGAAATACCCTTATTTATCAAATAGATCAAGTAGTAGTGAAACATTGCATGTTTTACTATGATATTCAAGTTCGCTTATTGTCGTATAATTCGAAATGTGTTAGCATGTTTATTTCCTTTGCACTTAGAATCCCTCATGTATCGTTTAGTCAAATCATGTATCTCCTTTTCGCGAATAGTCTAAAACTAGGATTGGCCTAAGGGTTAATTTGATAAATTTTGCTAAATTAGGCCATAGCCCAAACGTTTGTCCTTAGACTAGCTCATTTAGTTCTTAGATGACTTTTGAGCACATATCTACCCTTTAGTCCAAAAATACCTCTTTTGGACTAAAATTACAAAACTTAGAGAATAATTGACTATTGCTTCAAATAAGCATTTAAGTCATCATGACCATAGTCATGATTATGTAATCTACACTCGGGTGTGACAACTCATGCCCCCGACCACAACTCCGAACAATAATAAAAATCACACGTTATAAATCGCGGGTGCATTTCATGTGGCGTGTATACAATGTGTCCAAAAATGACAAATGCACGCCATCATGACTTGTTTCAAGATAAATCCATAAATATTAAAAGCGGCTAAAAATTAAAAGGGCTAAATGCACAATAGGCTAAAATATGTAAATAATCAGATAATTAGGCCAAATATCAATAGTTAAGCGACCGTTCTAGAACCACGAAATCCGGGAGTGCCTAACACCTTCTCCCAGGTTAACAGAATTCCTTACCCGAATTTCTGGTTCGCAGACAATTTTTAAGAGAGTCTAAAATTCCTCGGTTTGGGATTTCAATAAATAAATGGTGTCTAGGAACACCGTCAAAAATCCGGGTGGCGACTCTAAAACTAAAATAAATCCCAAATCCGAATAATGTCACTTAAAGTGGGAAAACTCCCTTATTACCCTTACTAGGGGTGAAAAAGGAGGTGTGACACTCCTAGGTTGAGGGGTAGTGGAAGAAGACGAACATGGAGGGGGTATACCATGATTATCGCCAGGGTTAGTCATTTTTGAGTATGGTTCTGTAAGGGAGGGGATGGTTTGATTGAATTTTGAAGGCAAAGAGAAGAGAGAAAATTTTGACAGTTATCAGAAATTATGAGGGAATGGAAGGGATGATGATGAGGGATTTAAAGGGGGAGGGTATTTATTGCAGAACAAAAGCTTTTAGCAGTAAAGTAGAAGTCTAATCAACCTGAAATTTCAGGTTTGAATTGACGGTTAAGGCCTCCTAGAATCTAGATATTTTAATTTGGTGAGGATTCTTGTGAAACGGAACTGGTTCAATCTTAAATGGATAGGTTTTTGAGAGTTTAGACTTGGGTAGGACTCTGCTCATGATTTAAATATTAGTATTTCAAATTGTGCAGAGTGTAGAAAATATACCTCACTAACCAGATGAACCAACACTGACGAACCAAGTTCTTCACTAGAATCCTCTTGATCATGTCTCAATTTGCCAGAATAGAGAAAATATCATTAGAGACCAGTGAGTCATATTAACACATGGCACATGGGTATACTATTTACAGTATGAGACTGAGCAAAGATTAATCTAGTTATTTTACACAAGTTCAAGATTTTCTAACCAAATTTTTTTTCTTCATTTTTTTCCCATGTACATTCTGAACTAGTCCCATTAGGTGATCTTAATCATCCCTAATTATAACTTGTGCTTTTCAAAGTGCTCTCTACTTAGTGCTTTTGTAAATATGTCAGCTATTTGCTTATCAGTAGCACAAAATTCCACAGTGATTAGTCTCTTTTCATAATTATCCCATAAAAAGTGATGTCTAACATCTATGTGCTTAATTCTCTTGTAATGAACAGGGTTCTTAGTCATACTAATTGCACTAGTGTTATCACAATAAATAGGGATACAATCAACATCGATTCCAAAGTCCATTAATTGATGTTTAGTCCACAGTAATTGAGCACAACATGAGGCAGCAACAACATACTCATCTTCAGCAGTAGATAAGGCCACATAATTTTGCTTTTTGGTGGCCCAAGACACAAGACATGAACCAAGAAAGTGTGCCATACCTGAGCTGCTCTTTTTATCCATAACAAAACCTGCATAATCAGCATCAACATATCCCAAAAGATTGAAGCTACTACCTTTTGGATACCAAAGACAAAGGTCGGTGGTGCCTTTTAGGTATCTCAAAATTCTTTTGACAGTAGTCAAGTGAGACTCCTTTGGATTTACCTGAAATCTTGCACGAAGGCCTACACTGAAAACAATGCCAGGTCTACTAGCAGTACGATACAATGATGAGCTAATCATTCCCGTATACAACTTCTGATCAACAGATGAACCAGGTTCATCTATATCCAACTTTGTAGTTGTTGCAGTAGGAGTATCAATTTCTTTGGAATCTTTATTTTAAACCTTTTGAGCAACTCTTTTACATACCTTTGCTGATGGATCATAGTTCCATTTGAATTTTGTTTAATTTGTAATCCTAAAAAGAAATTAAGCTCACCCATCATGCTCATTTCAAATTCACTCCCCATTAGTTTGGCAAATTACTTACTTAGCTTATCAGTAGTTGCTCCAAAGATTATATCATCAATATATATTTGAACTACCAAAAGATCTTTACCCTTTTCTTTTAAGAACAAAGTATTGTCAATTTTACCTCTCTTGTAGTCATGATCAAGAAGAAATTTAGATAACCTCTCATACTATGCTCTTGGAGACTGCACATACAATGCTTTGTCAAGTTTATACACATGATCATGATTTTCCTTGCTTTCAAACCCTGGAGGTTGCTTGACAAACACTTCTTCCTTTAGGTAGCCATTGAGGAAGGCACTCTCGACATCCATCGAATCAAAAATGAATTCCATGTAAGCAGCAAAGGCTACGAGAAGTCTTATAGCCTCCAGCCTTGCAACAGGAGCAAAAGTTTCATCATAGTCTATGCCTTCCTCCTGACTATATCCTTGAACCATCAATCTTACCTTGTTCCTTGTAACTGTTCCATCTTCATCAAGTTTATTTCTGAAGACCCACTTAGTTCCAATTACTGATCTATTCAAGGTCTCGTTACCAGATGCCAAACTTGACTCCTTTCAAATTGGTTGAGTTCATCTTGCATTGCATTTACCCAGTCTGCATCCGACAAAGCCTCAAAAACATTTTTAGGTTCAATAAGAGATAAGAAAGCATCAAAAGCACAAATATTCTTTAATGAAGATCTGGTTTTGATTCCAGAGGTTGGATCAGTAATGATGTTCTCATTAGGATGAGAACTTTGATATCTGTAAGGTTTCACAACCAACTGGTTTTCCCTTGATGTTCCTTCAGTGTTTTGTTGTTGTGGGACAGGTTCAGGGACATGTTCCACTGAAGTTTGAGAATTATTTCCTCTTTGTTCTATTCCCCCTTTCATGTTTCCCGGGATGGATGAACATGTTTTATCACCTGTTCCTTCCTCCAGTGTAGCTTCAGTCGTGGCTGTGGTTTCATTTAAGTTTCTTACCAGCCTAATTGCTTCATCATCATGTTCATGTCTCTCATAAAGAATGTTAGTTTCATCAAAAACCACATGAACACTTTCTTCAACACACATAGTTCTTTTGTTATAGACTTTATAAGCTTTACTATGTGAAGAATATCCCAAGAAAACTCCCTCATCACTTCTGGGATCAAACTTACCTAGGTAGTCTTTACCATTGTTGTGCATAAAGAACTTACATCCAAATGCCCTAATATGGGATATATTTGGTTTTATCCCTTTATTCATAGGGAGTCTTATCTACTAGAGGTCTAGTCATGCATCTATTTATGATATATCACGCAGTATTTACAGCTTCTGCCCAGAAGCTATGAGGCAGTTTAATAGAAAGAAACATGATTCTATCCATATACTCAAGTGTCCTATTCTTTCTTTCAACTACTCCATTTTGTTGTGGAGTTCTAGGAGCAGAAAAATTATGATATATGCTATGCTCATCACAAAATTCAACAAACTTATCATTTTCAAATTTAGTGTCATGATCAGACCTAATTGATGCAGTTGATTGCCTAGTTGTTTATGAGTTTTTCTAACAAAAGAAGTGAACATGTCAAATGCTTCATCTTTAGATGTTAAGAACAATGTCCAGGTAAACCTAGAGTAATCATCAACAAGCACCATCACAATATCTCTTACCACATCTGCTTAATGTTCTCATTGGACCACATAGATCTATATGAACCAGTTCTATCGTTCTGGTGGTACTTACCACTTTCTTGCATTTAAAAGAGGATCTTACCTGCTTCCCCCTTGCACAAGCCTCACAAACTTTGTCTTCCTTGAACTTAATGTTAGGCAGTCCTATCACCAAGTCCTTGGAGACTAATTTGTTGAGGTGACTCAGACTTGCATGTCCAAGTCTCTTATGCCAAAGGAGGGGATCATTGTCCATCACACTTAAGCAAGTTAGTTCATTTTCTGAGAGTGTGGACAAGTCTACAATATATATTGTTCACTCTTTTCCCTGCAAAACAATCTTGTTAGTGGTAAGATTTATCACAAAATATTTAGTAGAGGTGAATGCTACCAAGTTACCTCTATCACACAACTGTGATACACTGATTAGGCTATATTTCAGGCCGTCTATCAAGTAGACAATCTCAATGGAATGAGAGTCGTTCTTACCTACCTTACCAACCCCAATGATCTCACCTTTCTTCCCATTTCCAAAGGAGACATTACCTCTTTTGAGGTCTTCAAGTGAAAGGAACAAAATTTTTGTTCTTTTGACTGACCTTTTCTTTTGCATTACATTCACTTTTGTAGTGACTAGTCTTACCACAGTGAGTGCAAATCTTGTTCTCAGGAAGAGTGAGGTACTTGCTTTTGGAATCCCACTTACGTTGCTGATTCCCAAAACCAAGTCCTCTCTTATTGCTACTATGATGTTGCTGTAGCCATGACAAAGCATCGGAGGACCTGTTCCACTTACAAGTTCTGTCTAATTCAAGATTGACTTTGCCTAGATCCTCCTTCAAGACTCTTACATGTTCATCCTTCTTATACAACTCTTAGTTTACCTATGGTTTCCTCTATAGTGAATTGTGTGCAGTCAACTGTCTTTTTACTTGTTCCTAACTTCAGTTTTAGGTTTTCAGATTTTAACTCTAGGACATTTGCTTCAAATATATGAACCTGGTTCTTCAATGCAGTATTCTCACTTACAATCTCACTAACTCTAAGTTCCAGGTTCTTACACTTAGCTTTTAAAATCACACAATCCTTAGACAGTTGTTCCTATTCTTTATTTTGTCTCCTCAGATTTGTTAATGAAATCTAGGAGTAATTCAGAAAGTTTTTCTTTAGACAAAAATTTAATTTTATCTTTTTGATGAATTATACTTACCTCAGATTCCTCATCAGATTCTCCAATTGCCATAAGTGGTTGTTCATCTCCATCTTCATCATTTGAGTCCTCATCTGAACTTTCACCTCAAGCAGCACCATAGCCTTTGTTGATCCTTTGTTTTTATTGGGATGAACCTGTTCCTTCTTCCTGTTTCTTTGTTAAGATCTTTCCTTCTTCCATTATATTTCCCATTGATGACAGTTCTTGATGTGATGACCAGTCTTCCCACATTTGTAGCAACCCTCATTAGCCTGTTTTTCAGGAATCCTTGGTTTGCTGTAGTTACCATTCCTTGAGGAACCCTTTCCTCTCATTAAGTATTTCTTAAAAGTCCTTTGTGATCATAGCCATCTCATCTTCCTCTAGATCAACACCCTCAGTGATTCTGAGTTCATGCTTCTTTCCTTCTTGGGCATCTTCATGGTTTGCCTTCTAAGTTCATAAGCAGTGAGATTTCCAAAAGCTCACCCAACTTAAGAATTGCAATGTTCTTTGATTCTTGAATTATAGTAATTTTGCTTTCCCAAGAGAATGGCAGAACCCTTGTCAGAATCTTCTCAACTTTGTCTTCTTCAAGAATGATCCTTCTAAGAGACTTAAGTTCATTTGTTAGTGTAGTGAACCTTGTATACATCTCCTGGATGGTTTCTCCGTCCTTCATGGTGAAATTCACATATTGAGAATACAATAGAGTTCTTCTGGACCTCTTCACTTGAGGTGTTCCTTCATGAGCCACTTGCTGTCACGAACCGAAATCCCACTGTCGAGACCGTGATGACGTCTAATGTTGAACCTGCCAGACAAGCCAACGTTCCGATTAATATACTTATTTCCTTATTATTTGGAATTTAAAGAAAAGTAATAAACAAGAACAAATATGAATAAGAGTGCGGAAATTATGAAATCTAACAACTTATGATAAATAGTAGTACAAAATCCTTAGTAAAACTCCCAGAAGTGGTATCACAACTTCACGGACTGTATAAGAATACTAAAAATAAGGGTCTGAATAAACAAGTACAGTTGTCTCAGAAATACAAAGAAAAGGCAGAAAAAGGAATGAGATAGGAGGTGACGCCAAGGCCTGCGGACGCCTGTATGGCTACCTCAGTGTCGCTTGTGGACTGAAGGATACTCCCTTGATCAGTGACCACCAGGTACGGTACCGTAATCTGCACAACATAAAAAAGTGCAGGTGTAACATTAGTACAACCAACCCCATGTACTGAGTAAGTGCCTAGCCTAACCTCGGCGAAGTAGTGACGAGGCTAGGACACGACAACTAATAAATATCTGTGCAATTCAATAATATACAACAGAAATAATGACAGGAAGTAAACAATTAAGTAAAACAACGGGGAAAACATGTTGGGGACAAGGGGAAACAATTACTAAATAACAGAACAAAGAAACAGTCTACGTATCAACATAACAACAGGAAGTAACCACATAGATCAAACAAGTGCACGGCATCAACTTTCGTGCTTTACTCTCATCCTCACCAAAACAAGTGCACGACATCACCCTTCGTGCTTTTACTCTCATCCTCACCAAAACAATAATTAAATAAAAACGGCACGATATGATCCTTCATGCTTTTAAATATCATACCATAGCACGACATCACCCTTCTTGCTTTTACACTCTCATCCTCACAATGCAATAAGTAAATACACGGAATCACCGTTTGTGCTTTACACTCTCATCCTCACAATGCAATAAATAAATACACGGCATCACTTTTCGTGCTTTACACTCTTCCTCACCCAAACAATATCAAGAACAACGGTTTGGCAAGAAAAAATCAACAACATAAGTCATAAGTCACAACATCCCGGCAAGGAACAATAACATAAATATTACCGTCCCGACAAGGGACACAACTATAACCAATCTCGCTCAAGTGTATAACTTAAAAAAATAATCCTCAACCGAAAAATTAATCCACAGTGTTCACAGCAAAGTATTTCCAACAATTTCATAACCTCCAAAATGAAATCTATTCCATAACACATTAAATATCGAAGAAAAACACATATATCATAAAAACCGACTCACGGGCATGCTTGACAACAATGCATAGGTACTCGTCACCTCACCTATACATTGAACATGGAAATAACACGTAGCACATATGACTCAACACCTATTACCTCAAGCTAAGGTTAGGCCAAACACCTACCTCGACTCCAAGGATCCAAATCAATCCTCTAGCACCGCTTTTCCTTTTGAACCCGACTCCAAATCAATCGTATCTAGACATAATTGACCCAATAACATCAATAAATGCTTAACAATTTAATTCCAATGCTTAATTATAGATTTCCCAACATTCTTCCCAAAAATTCAAGAATCGGCCCTGGGCTTGCTTTGTCAAAACACGAGGTTCGGACCAAAATCCGATCACCCATTCACCCACGATCCCAAATATATAATTTGTTTTAAAATCTGACCCCAAAACGAGGTCAAATTCCCAAATAGTCAAAAAGCCATAACTCTACCCAAACCCCCAATTTTCTACCTTTAATTCCATGTTTTTAGGCCTAGAATCTAATGGATGTTGATAAATATTGAAGAAAACGAGGTTAGGATTACTTACCTATGAAGCTATGGTGAAATAGTTCTTCAAAAATCGCCCAAGAGGTGTGGAGAAGAAGAGGTTTAAGAAAAAATGGTGGAATTCCCGTGTAAGTGTTCTGTTTTGGACAATTTAAATCACTGGGCAAAAATGACCTACGCGATCGCGAAAGGTCTCCTGCAATCGCGTGTAGTACAGGACCTAGACCATCGCGATCGCGTAGAAGGGAATGTGATCGCAGAGTTCACTAGGCGATGACCCTCGTGATCGCGACCAACCGATCGCGTTCGCGTAGAGTGTGTGCTACCCAACCCCCAGATACCTTTAACACTATGCGATTGCGTGAGTCCCCTCGTAGTCGCGTAGAGAACTACCCCCAGGCTCCACGATCGCGACCTAGGCCCTGCATTCGCGTAGGGTAATTTCCCCACCCCTAACCATATGAACATCGCGATCGCGTGAATTGCACCGCGATTGCGAAGGTAAATCTCAGGACACCAGAAACAACAGCAACACTATATTTTCTTACGGACCGTCAAATCATGGGTCCGGGCCCGTTTACCAACAATGTTGACCAAAGTCAACTCTATCCAAATTTCAACACAAAATTATTATTTTTATCATTTTTTCACATAACGGCTTCCCGGCTACACGCCCGGGCTGCACACGTAAATCGAGGTGAGATAGAAGGAGGCTTTCATGGCCTCGGAACACAGAATTAGCTAGGATTACACGGGATGACCTTTTGGGTCCTCACAATATCCACCTCTAAGACAAACGTTCGTCCTCGAACGGACATAGAAAAGGTACCCGAGTCGGGAAAAAGATGGGGATATCGGCTCCGCATATCGGACTCGGACTCCCAAGTAGCTGCCTCAACATGCTGACCTCTCCACTGGACACGAATCGAAGGATAACTCTTCGATATCAACTGACAAACCTGCCGAGCTAATATGGCTACCGGCTCCTCCTCACAAGTCAAATCCTTGTCCAACTGGACACTGCTGCAATCTAGCACATGAGATGGATTGGAAACATACTTTCGAAGCATAGATACATGAAACATCGGATGCACGACTAATAAACTCGGTGGTAAAGCAAGTCTGTAGGCCACCTCTCCTACCTTCTCAAGAATCTCAAAGAGACCAATGTACCTAGGGCTGAACTTGCCATTCTTCTCGAACCTTATCACGCCTTTCATGGGCGACACCCGAAGCAATACCCGGTCACCAACCATGAATGCCAAATTCCCGCAAGTGCTCCAGGTGATCTTCCAGTGTCTGGCTATAGACCACAATATCATCCAAATAGACCACCACAAATTTATCAATGTATTATCGGAAGACCTGGTTCATCAGGGTGCAAAATGTGGCTGGGGCATTAGTCAAGCCAAACGACATAACTAGAAAGTCAAATGACCCATATCTTGTCACACATGTCGTCTTGTGTTCATCGCCCTCCGCAATCCGGACCTGGCAATACCTCGTCTTCAGGTCAATTTTTGTGAACACCGTAGCACTCCTCAATCTGTCGAACAAGTATGCCATGAGTGGAATAGGGTACTTGTTCTTCATAGTAATTTTATTCAGCGCCCGATAATCCACGCAGAGGCATAGACTACCATCATGTTTCTTCTTGAAAAGCACAGGGGACCCATATGGGGACTTGGAGGGTACAATGATCCTTGTGTCTAGCATTTATGTCAATTGTCTCCGAAGCTCGGTGAGTTCGGGTTGTGACATTCTGTAAGGTTCCCGGGCAGGTGGCTTTGCACCCGGCACCAACTCAATTTCATGGTCCACAGTGCGCCTAGGCAGAAGTCGCTTCGGCATTTCCTGTGGCATGACATCTTTAAATTCCAGTAGTAGCTCCTTTATGGACGTAGGAAGTGGACCCGATGAGCGTTCTACCTCTTCCATGCATAGGGTAGCCAAAAATGTAGGTTCATGTCTCTTGACTCCCTTTTTTAATTGCAAGGCCGAGATGTTCTCGGCGGCCATTTTCATGGATATGCCTGAAATAGTACAGGGCGTGGCCCCGTTTACTCCCATCATCAGAAGCATGTTCGCATATGGTACGGGCATGGTGTTGGTCCGCGTCAAGAATTCCAGTCCCACTATCAGCTCAAAGTCGTCTATGATCACCACGCGCAAGGTGAACTTTCCTTCATAAGGCCCCATCTTCACCGGTACTTCTTTGGCTATTCCACCCACTGGCTGAGGAGGTGAGTTAATAGCCTTGACATGACCCCGACCCTTTCCCACAACTATCCCAATATGCTCCACTTGAGTTGAGGCCAAGTAGTTGTGAGTAGCACCTGTATCTATCATCTACCGAATGGGTTTGCCGTTCACCCTCAGTTCAACGAACATCAAGGTCCTCTCTTACTTAGGAGGAGTCCCTTTATTCGTCTTCTTTACCCTCTTCTTGGTGACTGGGTGGGGGTCTTTCTTCTTGCGATACCAGCACTGGTTCCCGCTAATGCTTCAGAAACAGAACCCACAATGGCGTTGAACGCACCGACTAGTTCGGTCTGTTAATCATCATCTGCTTCATCATCTGTCCCATCATCATAAGCTTGATGGGAATTCATCTATGCATGTGGGCACTCATTATTCCAATGTGGCTCGCCGCAATGATGGCACCTTGAGGGTGGCTTTCTCCCCCGGCCATTACTGTTTGATGCAACATTGTTGCTGCCTGAGGAGGGAGCGTTAGATTTGCCTGCACTCCGGTCTCCGCCACTTCTGTTAGGTCCACCATTGGTAGGCTGGCCTCCTTTGTAACCCACTTGGACAG
Organism: Nicotiana undulata; assembly: GCA_005239495.1. Taxonomy (NCBI): domain Eukaryota; kingdom Viridiplantae; phylum Streptophyta; class Magnoliopsida; order Solanales; family Solanaceae; genus Nicotiana; species Nicotiana undulata. The sequence continues at coordinate 5,042 of ML287508.1, read as the reverse complement.
GCGGCTGTAGCCTATCATTTCGAGTATCCATTTGGTAGTCCCCAAGGCATTTCGCTGCTTGGATTGCCTTGGGAAGGGTATATACCCTTTGTCTTTGCAGCTCCATGTGGGCATAAGGTTTCAACCCTTCCAGGAAAGTGAAGAGCTTGTCCTTGTCCCCCATGTCGCGAATGTTCAGCATGAGTGCAGAGAATTCTCGCACGTAGTCCCGCACTGATTTGGTCTAGCGGAGCTCCCGTAGTTTCCTTCTTGCATTGTACTCAATATTTTTGGGAAAGAACTGTAGGTGTATGGCTGCCTTCAGTTCCGCTCATATCTCCAGAGCATCTTCACCGGCCCTGATGGCTTCGTACTTCACTCGCCACCAGAGCTTAGCATCGCCCTTAAGATACATGGCAGCAATTGCTACCTTCTTGGCTTCTTCTAGGCCTCCCACGATATCGAAATACTGCTCGATGTCGAAAATGAAATTTTCAACTTCTTTAGCATTCCTAGCCCCACTGTATGGCTTTGGCTTAGGAATTTTCAGCTTCTGTGCCAAGGGAGCGGGGTTCACAGCGCCCCCGATTTGATTTCCACCGCCTCGAAGCAAGCCTTGTAGAGCAGCATTGACAACGTTGAGATGGCCTATCAAGTTGTCGATAGTTTGCTGCATGGCAGTCATCCTGTCCGCCTCTTGTGCCATGTGGGCTAAATTCTCGGCGCGCTCTTGTTGGAGGCCCTCGAATTTATCAAAAATTTCTGATGCCTCAGTAGATGCCGTTTGTCGGTCTCCTTCAGAGTCGCGACTCATGTTTCCTATGTCAACTTCGGCCTGGGCCATTCTGCGGTCCAAGTCATCCAACCTTTGCAGTAGGTTGGTTTTCAGTTCCGGCACCGTATCCATAATGGGTCGTAGTACGTCAACCGTCTCCTCAAGGGCCGAAATGCGGTCCCCATGATTCACCATGGTCAGAAATGGTGGTAATGCCAATGCGTTCCCTCATCCGATGTCGAGCCTAGGCTCTGATACCAACTGTTACGCGGCCCCTTCCTGAGATTCTTTGGAAGGGCGATGTAAGGCTAAGCAACCGAGGTCAGGGTGGTTGCTATCCACCAAGTGAGGTCCCCGCCACATGCTAGACGAGATTGACAGTGCCGTGTGGGAAAACCAATGCCAACAATTGAGAGAACAGTAATGAGAATTGAATGAAAACTAGATTGCGATAATGAAAGCTATTACAAAAGAAGGCAACGTGGTGTCGAGGGGTAGAGACACCAGTACAGAGAATTTCTTGCTAGAAAGTTTTGAATGCTTGATACCCCTTAATAATGCTTAAAAATAATAAACCAAAGTTACATGAGTAGACTAAACAACGCTAGAGAAACATAATGAAAGTACATGGAATAAAGCTACTCTATATTTACAGAGAAAAGGACTTAGTTTTCTACAAAGGTAGAAACAGGTCCATTGGCAGCAACTTTGTCTCAGGCATCACGATCTGCGTGTGCGGCGCTGTTGGCAGCTGCTTGTAGCTGGGCGCTAGCGAGGGAAATCGGTGGGGCGACAGAGGCACATGCGCGCTTGTCACTTGGTGCGGCCAAGACCACGGGGCCGTCCGTGGCGCTAGGCGTTGGGAGGCTTGATAGGATGCCATGGGGCGCGTCCAAGGGGTCATGGGGCATGGCTGGAAAGCCGCCCATGACATTCTCATGAATCGATTGGCCAAGGCCTGAACATCTAAAGCAAGTGGTTTCTCCCCGACCGGTATATAAGCAAGACCACCCATGCTGGCTGACTTCTTGCTCAGAGCATCGGCCACCACATTGGCCTTTCCCCGATGATATAGAATGGTAATCTCATAATCTTTCAACAGCTCTAACCATCTTATTTGCCTCATATTCAACTCTTTCTGCTTGAACATATACTGCAAACTCTTGTGATCCGTGAACACCTCACATGACACACCATACAGATAATGCCTCCAAATCTTCAGCGCATGAACAATGGCTGCTAACTCTAAATCATGAACTGGATAGTTCTTCTCATGAATCTCCAACTGACGTGAAGCATAAGCTATAGCCTTGACATCCTGTATCAACACTGCACCAAGTCCAACCCGTGAAGCATCACAATCACGGTATATGGCACTGAACCTGTGGGCAAAACTAACACCGGTACCGTGGTCAAGGCTGTCTTGAGCTTCTGAAAGATCGCCTCACACTCATCTAACCACCTGAACTGGGCACCCTTTTGAGTCAACCTGGTCATCAGGGATGCAATAGATGAAAAACCCTCTACAAATCGGTGATAGTAACCGGCTAAGCCCAAGAAACTCCGAATCTATGTAGCTGAGGTGGGTTTAGGCCAATCTCTGACTGCTGAAATCTTCTTGGGATCCACCCGAATACCTTCTGCCGACACAACATGGCCCAGAAATGCTGCCGAACTTGTGATGACCCAAAAGGTCATCTTATGTAAATTTAATTATGATTGTGTTCTGAGGCCCCAAAAGCCTCAATCAATCTCACCTCGATATGCGTGCGTAGCCCGGGCGCGTAGCCAGGAAACCTTTATGTGAAAACTTGATAAAGAGTTGAATTTATGATAATTAATTGAATAAAGTTGACTTTGGTCAATATTTTTGGTAAACGGACCCGGATCCGTGATCTGACGGTCCGGGGAGGTCCGTAGAAAAATATGGGACTTGGGCGTATGCCCGGAATCAAATTCCGAGGACCCAAGTCCGAGAAATGAATTGTTAAAGGCTTATGAAAATGAACCTTGATGTGAAACCTGTGCTGTCTGGCCCGTATTATGGGTCCGAAGCCCGGAACAGGTTCAATATGTGTTATTTAATTTATCTGTGAAATTTGGTAAGAAACGGATTTGATTTGACGGGANATCGTAGCCCTCACCCCCGCGATCGCACAAAGATGCCTACCCCCCCGGCCTGCTACTCTCTGCGATCGCCAGCCTTCAGCTGCGATCGCACTATGCTTCTTGAGGGCCGTGGGCAATTTGCCCTGTGCAAACGCACTGCCCCAGCTGCGATCGCATAGTACAAGCAGCTGGGCAGTGTATTTTAATACGGAACCCAACCCATTTTTCCTCCATTTTCATCTTCCTCCTCAAGGTTTTGAGAGCATTTCACGAGGGTGTTCCACCATTGTCATCAAGGTAAGTTAATTCCTTAGTTTTCATGATTTTAACATCAATTCCTAATGAAATTCCCTTCTAATTATCCTAAAAATTCATAGAAATTCATAGAAATATAGGGATTTTGGGAAATTATGAATTACTCATTTTTTTGCCATTAATTCTATCAAGGACTTGCATAATTATGATCCTTAGACTCCGGGTAATTGATTCCTTCAAGAATTTTCGAAATCCGAACGTGTGGGTCTGGGGTCAAAATTCCAAAAAACCTTCAAGAATGTTTAATTTTAGGATTTCTTGTTAATTCTCCTTCTTGGAACTGAAATTGAATCAATTATACCATGTTAGGCTAGTTGTGAGCCGTCGAGAGTAAATTTCGGAGATTCGAGGGCATCCTTGATCCGAGGGGTGATATCGTCACGAGGTGAGTCTTCTTTATAGCCTTGTAAGCGAGAATTGTCTCCCTAGGTAACTTTAAATGCTATGTGTACTTGTTTGGGGGCTACGTACGCACCAAGTGACGAGAATCCGTACGTAGTGGCTATTATTGCTTTGTTCAAGTAGTTAGGCCACAACATGTTCATTGTTTTCCCCTGTCATAATGTAAATATGCTCAGTGCTTCTGTTGTGATTGGTGATGTTTCATCTAAAGGATAGTGGTACTTGACTCATTTACATTGCTCTTGTTTTACACTATGGGATCGGGCCGTACGCCACGACGGAGTGATGAGAGTGATTACACTATAGGATCGGGCCGTACGCCTTGGCGAAGTGATGAGAGTGATTACACTATGGTATCGGGACGTACGCCACGGCGGAGTGATGAGAGTGATTACACTATGGGATCGGGTCGTACGCCACGGCGGCGTGATGAGAGTGATTACACTATGGGATCAGGCCGTACGCCACGACGGAGTGATGATAGTGATTACACTATGGGACCGGGTCGTATGCCACGACGGACACAGGACTTGCTTGATTTCAACCGTATTTGGATACCTCATACTGATGCATTTCGATGTTTATTTGTCTTACATGCCTACTACTTTCCTTATATCCTGTCTATTATTATCACTGTTGGACCTTAGTGAGTATCGAGTCGACCTCTCGTCACTACTTCTTCAAGATTAGACGGGATACTCACTGGGTACATATTTATTTATGTACTCATGCTGCACTTTCTTTTCTTTTCTGTACTTGACTGTACAGGTTCGGAGGCTGGTACGTTTGATTATCAGGCCGGTGCTAGATATTGATAGTGTGGTCATACTTCACAGTGAGATGCTTTCCCGGCGACTTCCTAGCAGCACCCTGGAGTTTCTTTTGTTATATTCTCTGTCTATTTCATTCAGATTGAGACTCTATGTATATTGTAGTTATTGTATATTCGGTAGTTGTCCGTGACACTCGTGGCACTAGTTCCTGGCACACACGCAGTTTGTATTTTGGGTTTGGGCTGTGTATCTATATATGTGCTTCGGTTTGGCCCGGTGCCTTCATATTTGTTTTATGATGTTTATGTCGTATCATGCTAGCATTATGTTAATTGTTTAAAATTGGTAATTTCTGACATGTTTAGATCAGACGGGCAAGGGGATATGATCTAGTGTTTTCTATATTGGCTTGCCTAACCCCGTTGTTGGGCTCCATCGCGACCCGAATTAGGATTTGGGTCGTGACAACGTGGTATCAGATTTTTAGGTTCACGTAGTCTCACGAGTCATGGGCAAACCCAGTAGAGTCTTGAGGATCGGTACGTAGACGTCTGTACTTATCTTCAGGAAGCTATAGGGTGTTAACAAACTCCTCCTTGTTCAGATCCTATCGTGCAATCTATGATGTGTCACACCTCCTTTTTCCCTACCCCGTATGTATGAAGGGTAGTGAGGGAGTTTTTCCACTT
>MDKH01066347.1:0-10399 GCA_005239495.1 Nicotiana undulata | reverse complement strand
GAATAAGGGTGGTATATTGAGGAGGAATAAGGGTTAAATGTGATTGTCTGGTGGGATCGGGTTACATACAACAACATGAGGAATAAGGGTGATATATTGAGGAGTAATAAGGGTGGATTGTTATTGTCTGATGGGATCAGGTTGCACGCCGCAACAAGAGTAATAAAGGTGAATTTATACGGAGTAATAAAGGTGAATGTTCATTTTGTTACCGATTATATGGTGGGATCGGGATGCGCGACGCATCAGTTTGTTGTTTACATATTCTTCTTCTGCTGTATATTTACTCCGTAGTTTTGTAACTCACTTAAGAATTTGTTATAGCTGGATACTGAAAAGATATTTGAGTTCCGTTTTCATTTTCGCTGCATATAACTATTTCATTTTGTCCCGTACACCCTTCGCTTTATTATATATTGTATGCAGGTTTTATTGTTAATTCCCCGCCGTAGTCTCGTCACTATCTCGTCGAGGTTAGACTCGGCACTTACCGGTACATGGGGTCATTTGTACTGATGCTGCACTCTGCACTTTCTGTGCAGATTTTGGAGCTGGCAGTGGCTGATCGATAGGTCGGTTGCAGACACTTCATTCAGGAGACCGAAGGTAGTCCTGCTAGCGTCATCAGGCCTTGGCGTCCCCTCCTATGTTTCTGCATTCCTGTTCTTTTTCTTTCAAGACTTATTTTGTTTTCCTTCAGATCAATGTTTGTAGATATTCATAGTATGTTCGTGGATTGTGACACCAATTTCTGAGTAGTAACAGTTATGGTATTGTTAATGGTATATAGATGACAGGTTAATTACGTACTTCCATTTTTATTTCAACTTGATATATATTTCGTACGTGAAAGTACGTCATAAGTAAATTGATGAAAGATCCAAAATGAGATATTACATCTCACATTTTCGTATGTTAAATGTTCGTCGCAGGTTAATCGACGTAAGTTCGGGAATGGGATTAATTTGAGATTATAAGCATTATGCTATTTCAAACAAGTGATGAGTAAATTCCTGAAGGTGAGAGGGTAAGCAAATTAAAGAAAATAAATTTCGTCGAAGTTTGACATTTTGGGATAAAATACAGCTCGAGCTAAAATATCCGGTATTTATGGACTAGTACCATACAAGGTACCACATGACCGTAATAGAAAGATGTGCAAAGTGTATTAAAAGCAAGTAGTATTTTAAGTAAATTGAGATAATTCCTAATTATATAAATAGTTAGATAATTATTAATTAATGGAAAATTAACAAATTAATTAAGGAATTAAGTGGCTAATGTTGGATAAGCCTAAACGTTTTCCACGTGTCAGCAACACATGATTCTTGAGTGACTCTTGAATTCAAATTTGCAAGATGTCACAATTAAGAGGGGTTGATGCCTAATCATCACTTTATACTAGGCCTTTTCCATAATTCCAATCCTTGAATTGTATAACTCTAAAATTTCACGTCAAAATCCCAAAGCTCTTGAATTGTATAACTTTAACATTTTCACGTCAAAAAGCTTCAGCAAAGTTCATGGATTGCAATAGCAACGTATTGCTTCAAAACATTTCGTACAGAGATCATTTTTACTATATAGCGTGAGATTTTGCGATTCTAAGGGAGTACAGTGCAATCCTTCTCAAAAATATTATATGAATTTTTTCCTACTCCAGGTATGTTAAGGCTATCCCTTCTTTCTTTCAGCATAATCTATACGACACAAACTAAACGAGCAAATGCACAATTTCCATAAATGACTTTATTAATAGAAATACTAGAGATGCTTATGTTCTTGACTCCCCATGTATCATATTATTCTATGATCTGTTCATGGGTCTCAAAAATATGTAAGTTGGCAAGTTTATTTCATGATATTAATCATAGGCATAATGGTCTTATGACGTACCGAGATATTTTATTAACGTATTTCACATGCATTTATACATGCACATTGACCCATGACCAGATGGCGTTATATGGAATATGGGAAAGGCCATGTCGTTATATACGCACCATCACCTGATCAGCTGGTATACGTTGATGATTTGCCCACAGTGGATGAGATGATATGATGGGATGCCCTCAGAGGCATGATGATGTTATGAAACATGTACCTATGCACGACATGACATTCATATGCATATGCATGACACTATAAGTATTTCATGATTTACAAAGTTATCCAGACTTACAGGTTGATTCGTTTACTCTACATTTCTTCCATGTCTTTTATGTACTTATTTATGTGACTTACATACTCGGTACATTATTCGTACTGACGTCCCTTTTGCCTTGGACTTTGTGTTTCATGCCCGCAAGTTCCGATATACAGGTCGAGAGTCCTCCTAGTAGGCGATCAACTCAGCGGAAGATGTTGGTGCACTCCATTTTCTACGGAGGTTCTTATTTGGTCAGTATGAATGTGTATTATTTGGTATGGCAGGGCTCTTTCCCGATCTTTATGACAATTATGTATCCTTAGAGGCTTGTAGACAAATGTCATGTACGTAAAAGATTGTATGGCCTTGTCGGCCTATGTTTAGTGTACGAATGATTATTTTCGTCTTAGGAGCCATATGTCTTATGTATAAATTGGTATTACATGTTAGATTCTACCTATTTCACGGTAGCCTCTCCAGCTCAATTATCTATGATAGTATGATACGAAAAGATATGTTATGTTGGTACTCCGTTAGGTAAGGTACCAGGTGATCGTTACGACCCATAAGTTTGGGTCGTGACACCCACTTTTGAAGCCACGTGAAAGTTATACCCGGATTGCGTAAAGTTTTGCAAAGTATACTCACTCGGATTTGAAGTAGTTCAATCTCTTCAATGCAACTTTGGAAATCAAATATGAGGTTCTTCTATCTTTCAAATGCAACTTCAGAAATTCAAATATGAAGTAGTTTATTAATCTCTTTAATGCAACTTTAGAAATCAAATATGAATTTCTTCTATATTTCAAATGCAACTTCAGAAATTCTAATTTGAAGCAGTTCAAACTTTTCAATGCAACTTCAGAAATCATCTGAAGTTCTTCTATCTTTCAAATGAAACCTTAGAAATTTGAATCTTAAATAGTTAAATTTATTGAATGCAACTTTAGATTTCGAATCTTATGTCCTGAAACCTAAACTTGGTCTTCGAATTTGAACAATTCAATACCCAAATATACTCTAAATAACGTAAAATTTGAAATATAACTTTCAAATATCATAAAGAATAATTCTCAATCAACAAATTTTCAAAACAACAACAAATTTAATAAACCCAGTTTGCAACTAAGAAGTAGAAGAAGAAACTCTAGGCACAAAGAAGAACAAAACATCAACAAAGAAGAAGAGAAATGTGTATATATCTGAAGTTATCCGTTTAACACAAAATTTGCTTTTGTGGTCAAAGACAATATTAAAGAAAATCAGGTTAATGATAAACCAAATTTACTTCACATTTCCCAAAAATATGAGAATAAAATAAGCAATTGAAATGATAAATAAAGGAAATGCAGCTTATTGTTGATCGCCGATCTCTCCTAGAATTACGGATCAGAATCTTCAATCAAGTTAAAGTAAAAGACTGATTGTGTATATTAAAGTATATTCAGAGATTGTACAAAATGATGTAACGGTCCTTATATAAGGATATACAACTACAACGGTTCCCTTACTCAATTCTTACCCGTTACTAACATTAACTGCATTAATTGCCCGTTACTAAATTTATTTATAACGATTATGGTAATAATAGATAATCACGCACAATCAGGGCTAATGCAGATTCCCTTTCCATATTTATAACAAAGTTATGAATTTTTCTCTTTTATGGTCTACATTCATCTCGTGCCTATTCCTTCTTTTGCAGTTATCATGTATGATATCACCTTTGATAAAACATCGTGGGTATTTTATCCATGTCTCGTCAAGTATCTTTATTGACCCAATATGGAATCCACATGCCATCATGCTATTAATCCACATATCATTTCTTTTTTCTACTAATACATATAGTCCCATCACTTTCTGAATATTCTCAATAGAATATTCGGGAAGTGATAAGTTAATTTATGGAGGGAATGTCTTTCCACCTCTTCTCAACTATCATAATATTTTATTTAGAAGCGATGAGACACACGTCCTTTCCATTTAATGTTTGGGACACATGTCCCCTTTTGATTGGCTCTGCAACTTTCAACGCCTTTTAGGATTTTTTGTGGCTGCGTTAGTTTAAAATGACGGTTCTGTGATGGAGTTTCATAATAACAGTTCATTATGACAGTTTCCTCTATAAATACTGATTCACGCACCACTCAAAAATTTCTTCTTCCTTCTTGTGTTCATATTCTAGCCCTTTTGCAATCTTTGCCTTTCTTTGTGTTTCCACCATTAAAGATGTTATTGTTTATGAACTTCCTCCGTCGTCTTCCCCAACTAGGAGTAGAAGAGGAGGTAGATTTCTTTGCTAAGGTTCTTTATCTAACCGTTGTTCTACCCTTTCTCTGCTCAGTCGCTTCTCGTGGATTGTCATAACTCTGCTGTACAAAAATGGGATATGCACTACTCCTCCTTCGTCATAAGGCATGGTATTAGACAGTCGAAATTACCCTGATGTAGTGGGATCATTTGGATTTCTCTAGCTGATGGTTTGAGAAAAATGGGTTCTTCTTTATTTTATTACTTAGGAGCTGCTATTCACATTAGTGAAGAGAAAGGTCGAACGCTCTCTTTTGACAGCCTCTTTTGTTGGGCTTGGCAGCTCCAATTGCGAGGTTAGATCCAAATCCCCCATTGTCACGACCCGATTTACCTTCCAAAAGGAATCGTGATGGCACCTAGTCTCTACGACTAGGTAAGCTTAATTTACGGAAAAACATTTGTACTAAAATAATTAAAAGCAAAGTGAAGAACACAAACGACATAACAAAGCCGCTGGACATATACAATTATATCTCTACCAAGACCCCGAATGTCACATTAGTCATAAGATCTGTATCAAAAGTAGCTATATACAACGAAGTAGTGGAAATATAAAAGATGTCTATGCCTATACTAGAGTAGAAGGGGACTCGTGGGATTCTGCGGACGTGGCAGAATTACCTCGCGGTCTCCTTGAAGCTGCTAAAGAGACTCCTAGCCACGAAACTGGAAGCTGGTACCTGGATCTGCACATGGAAAACATGCGCATGAAAGGGCATGAGTACTCCACAATTGGTACATAGTAAGTGCCAAGCCTAACCCCAGTCAAGTAGTGACGAGGTCAGGTTAAGGCTCTACTGGATTTTTATAGTAAAACAATCTAAAAATTGAACAGAGAGATATAATAAGCTAAGGCAAAAATAGTAGAAACAGTAAGCTGGAAGAAAATAGTAAAAGGGAGCCCTCAGCTCAGCACAACGTATCTCACAGTAGCAGATGTGCAATGCAGTACGGGGGGAAATCTCCCGAAATCTTGTCTGTAGTCCCAATTTAAATATGCGATGCAGTACAGAGGGAAAGCTCCCGGAATGTCGTCCGTAGTCCCAATTTAAATATGCAATGTAGTACAGGGGGAAAGGCTCCTGGAATCTACTCCGTAGTCCCAATTTAAATATGCAATGCGAATGAATACCGGGTACAGTTTATCTAACATCTCAGGAAGAATAGCACGCAAGAATACGGATAAAACTACCTAAACATGGTGGACATAGTGACAATTAAGGAAAAATCAAGAAAACAGGTAGACATGCTTCTTCCTAAGCTAAACTACTCAGTTAGTGCAAGAAACAGTGAAATAAGAATAAATGATTTATGTCATTGAAGAAAAATGGAGTTCGAGCAACAATGGTCCATGTACGTACTCGTCACCTCACGTACACGGCACCCAAACAACAATAACGGTATCAAAACAACCTAAGGGGAGGTCCCCAACACAGAGTTAGGCAAGCCACTTACCCCGACTGCGCTAATCAACTCAAAACCATGCTCTTTCCACGAGTATCCGACTCCGAATGGCCTAAATTTATTAAATTCGATTGCATAATGTAAATATCACTTTAAGGAATAAAAATAGCTAATAAGTTCGAAGCTAATACGCGGATTTAGGAAAATTGCCCAAAAGGTCCCCCGGCCCACGTCTCGAAAACGGGTAAAAATTATAAATTCCGGAAACCTATTCACTCACGAGTCTAACCCTATAAGAATTACTAAAATCGGATATCGAAATCCCGTTCAAAACTCAAGAATTCGGCTTAGGGAGTTTATCTCATTTCCCCCCAAATTTCCACCATTAATTCGAATTTAAAGGGTAGATTAAAGAGTATAAATATGTAATTTAGTCTAAACCGAGTAAGAATCACTTACCTATAGTGCCCAAGCAAAAATCTCCCAAAGAATCTCACTTCCCGAGCTCTCAAGTTCAAAAATGTCAAAAATAGTTCAAACCCTCGATTTTGGATCTTTAATGAATCTGCCCAAATTTTGTTCTATGCGATTGCGTACTTCCAGTCGCGATCGCGGAGAGAAACCAACACACGCCCAAAAATCTCTTCTACGCGAACGCAGTGTACTGCTTGCGATCGCCGACCTTATCTACTCAAAGCTACCCGATTGCAGTTGGCTTCACGTGACTGCGTAGAGTAATACCTTATTCTTTAGTTGCCTAAGCATCTAAGCGATCACGACTTGGACCATGCGAACGCGGAGACTAATGATGCCCAGAAACTGCGATCCCAAACCCATAGGTGCGATCACATATAGCAAATCCTTCCTGCTTCAGCTCACTCTATGAGATCGCGGATGAACTCGCGTGATCGCAGTGAACAAATGACTGCTGCTATAAAACCAGAAAACCAACAGTTCACCTAAGGCCAAAATGCCCGTTTGAGCACTCGAAAGACACCCGAGGCCCCCAGGACCTCAAACAAACCTACCAACCAATCCTAATACCCCATTAAAACATAGTCGAGCCTTCAAAACACATCACATAACATCAAAATCATCAATTATGCACGAATTCATGCGTAAGAACTAATGAAATTGCCAAATTCCACAACCGATGCCAAAACATGTCAAAACTAGTCCGAATGACCTCGAATTTTACAACCATGTCATAAATGGCATTACGAACCTACATCCACTCTCGAAATTCCATTCCGATCCCGATATCAAAATTTCACCTATCGGCCGAAATCGCCGAAATTCCAACTTTCGCCAATTCAAGCCTAAATTTACCACAAACCTCGAAAATGCATTCTGAACACACTCCTAACCCCGAAATCACCCAACAGAGTTAATTGAGTCAACGGAATTTCATTCCGAATCCGTCTTCACACAGTTCCCACTACGGCCCGATTTTTGAAGCTTAATTCACATTTAAGGACTATGTGTCCAAAATCTCTCTGAATTTCACCACTCAACGTTCCGACAAGTCCCAAAAGCAGAAATAGACATGGGGGAAACAATTATTAGGAAATTGGGGCGCTAACTCTCAAAATGACCGACCGGGTCGTTACACCCACACCTCGTAAAAAAGTTTTTATTTTGTGGAATGAACCATTTCTTTTCTTTTCACGGAAAGAAATTATGTTCAGGTTAGAAAATATGTTCTAATGATCTTGGGGTAACACAAAAATACAGGCATTTGTGGATTCAATGCAAAAATTGTTATGGAATAAATTATTAGAAATTTTTGAAATACAAAATGAATATTTGTGAACAATGTGGATATCATTTGAAAATGAGTAGTTCGAATAAAATTGAACTTTTGATCGATCCGGGTACTTGGGATCCAATGGATGAAGATATGGTCTCTCAGGGTCCCATTGAATTTCATTCATAGCTGATTTATACATCGGATTCCATCTCATACGCCTCCTAAGTAATAAAAGAAAGAAGAACTCATTTTCTTTCTTGACTTGTTTTCCCCAGTCGGAATGAGTTCACTGTCGTAGTACGCAACAGTTACACCTACGTTTTTAATACTATACTTCTATTATGGCCTTCTAAAAGGAACATCGGCTCTAACAATTCCATTCTTCTTCTAGAGCAAGAGTCAACAACTCCCATATCTTCCTCTAGAGGGAAAGACCATAATGAACCCATGCAAGAACCTATTGTGTCTGAAATTGTTCCTCAAGAGTTTTCTTTCATGTTAGATCGTGAAGCTATGAGAAAATAAGTTTCTTCCATAACATCACTTAACCCTGCTGATCATTAACCTACTCTGATCACCTCTGGTCTTCTTTCCTTAGTTCGCCGTGAATGCAACTAGCAACCTAATCTCCCCGTGGTAACCCCTAGTGCTGATGAACGAATCACCTCTTATCGAGAAGGTTATTCGTCTGGTTACACCTACCCCTTTACTTTAGGTTCAATTCTCCTATCGACCTAGTAATAATTGAGTTTTGTCATTACTTTAATGTCTGCCTAGGCCAAATAGGTTCGATCATGTGGAGGGAAGTTGATTGCCATCGTTATTTGTCAAATTTGGACTCAGCTCCTTTTACTTTTCAACATTTACTCCATCTACACTCCCCGAATCTCTTTTGTGAAGGTGCTTTCTCTTTTGTGGCAAGAAGTAAGGGAGTTTTAATTATCCATGAGGATGACCGTGATCGTGGCTGGTATGCTCGGTTCGTAGCTTTTCTCACTCATGACGTAGTGAGTGACGAAAACATGTCCTTCCCTGAGAAGTGAAACTTTGCACCTGAGTATTTTTCTCTATTTATTATATTTTTTCCTTCATTCAAGGTTTTAATCTTTCTTTCACGTGTCTTTGTTTACTTTTCAGCAATCATGGAAGTTTCCGAAGAAATTCCTGCCTTTCGAGATTGGATTGAAAAAATGTTGATTGCTGCTACCATGGAACAGATATCATGGAAACTCCTTTCCCAGAAGTTACGGTGGAAAGTGAAGACCCACGATATTCTTTATTACGCCGTTTGCTCCCTTTATTGTTTCTTCTATTGCTTTAATCCCACTTGTCTTTTCTTTTTTGTTATTTTTAGGATTTGCTATTCGTGGCATTAACCATGCTTCTATTCCTACTGTTGACGACCAATTTTTCCCTCCCTTTAAAATTAATTAATTTATACTTAATAATTTCACAATAAATATTTTGAAATTATTTTCTATCGACAATTACCTTTTTTTATAAAATTAATTAAGTATTAGTTTTGAAATTAATAACCTAGTATTACGTAATTACAAATATACTCATTATACTATTATAATAATTTTTACATAGAGGGTTTATAATTAATCTAACTAATTACTTCTCAAATTTCAATTGGTTAGATTACTACATCGATAATTCCAAAACTAGTGTAAAAATTTAGAAAACAAAGTATTTCACAAAATAATTATTTACAATAATTAATAGTATATTTGATTTTACAATTTTTGCTATATTTTATTAGAAATGATTAATCTTAATTAAGTTAATTTTAAAGAGGTTAAAGACTAATTGGCTACAATTGCCATTGTACAATTAAAAATGCAATGGCTACCATTTCAATTAATTTAGGCCCAACACAAGAGCCCAATCCGAAAATATCCACTCCAAACGACCCCTTAATTCAAAGTTGACAGTCCCCGCCACTTTATTTGAGCCAATCAGATCGTGCCACAACGCCCGTCCCATTTACTCACAAAGCAAACACACACCATCCAGGTCGTTGATTCATATCATCAACGGACCATATTTAACCTCGTTTTAGTTAGTTTAAAGCTCTGTCACGTTTTATTTCCGTCGTTGGATTCGTCGATTTCCCAGTTTAATTATTTCTAAAATCCCTAAATATCGTAACAATCAGATCCATTGATCAATATATCCAACAGCTCCCGTTTCATCTCGCGTTTTAAACTCTGAGAAACCTCAAACCCTGCTTATTCCCTCTAATTTCCCCTTTCCTCTTGGTTCTCAAAAGCCGCCAGCCTATCAATCTTCAAAAACCTTCCACCCATTTGTGCAAGGTCACTCGAAATCACTCAAAATATGTCACGACCCGAAATCCCACCTTTCAGACCGTGCCTGCGTCTAACGTTGAACCCGTTAGACAAGCCAACGTACACAACACTTTGACATCTATAAAACAACGTAACAGTAATAAAGCCAGTTAAATTTCCAACCTCTACTGCAATATCACAATTTCCTTAACTTTCAACCTTTACTGAACATTTCCAAACCACTTCAAAAGTTTTTACAGCAGAAAAGTAATAATATTCCCAAAATGCACTATGAAATGATAAAGGTGACAACATCGCAAATATCCCAAAATCAGGGTGTCACAATCTCACTGACTAGCTATAAGAATACTAAATACAAGTCTGAAAGGAAATACAGTATTGTCTTTAGAACTGAAAGAGACTTAAGACAATAGGACACAATAGCAGAGGAGTCTCCAGGGTCCACGAACGCCAGTGGTATACCTT
>ML287507.1:1886-27593 GCA_005239495.1 Nicotiana undulata | reverse complement strand
AGGCCTATGCTACCATGTGCGGTTGCATGCCTCACCCCGCGTCCGCACAGTAACACCCCTGTAACCCTCCGCGATCGCAACCTTGAAGGTGCGTTCGCACTGACAAAATCCCAGGCCCCCACTCTAACTCTGTGCTATCGCATAGAGTGTTTTATCAAACACCAGAAAACAGCAAAAATACCAGATCTTTCCTAAGTTTCTCACCCTGTTAACTACCCGAAACTCATCCGAGCCCTCGGGGCTAAAAACAAAAACACACACGACTCCCAAAAAATCCTACGGACTCTTTCAAGCTTTTAATTCATCAAAATATCATCAAATTCATCGAATTAAACCTCAAGACTCTTAGAATTTTCTTAAAACTTCATAAAGCTTAATTTTTCCAATTTTGATCCGAAACACGTCATTCCAAGTCCGTTTTACACCAAATTTCACAGATAACTCACATAACACATAATAAACTTGTTTCACGCTCCGAAATCATAATACGGTCCCGGTAACACGGTTTTCACATAATTATTCATTTTCAAAATCCTTTATTATTTTCAGAAAATAATTTTCTTTAAAAATTCATTTCTCGGGCTTGGGACCTCGAAATTCGATTCCGGGCATACGCCCAAGTCCCATATTTTCCTACGGACCCTCTGGGACCATCAAATCATGGGTCCGGGTCCGTTTACCAAAAATATTGACCAAAGTCAACTTTATTCAATTAATTATTCCAAAAATTCCATTTTTATCAAATTTTCACATAGAAGCTTCCCGGCTACATGTTCGGACTACGCACGCATATCGAGGTGAGATTAACAAAGGCTTTTGGGGCCTCGAAACACAGATTTAGCTAAAATTACTTAGGATGACCTTTTGGGCCATCACACTACTGTTCTTGTATTGATTTGCTCGCCGTACATTGCATTTTTATCTTTTGTTGCCTTGTGATCGTTGTGGCAATGTACGATGTTTCTGTCGTGTTATGGTTGTTATCTCTGTTGATTGCATTGCATATTTAAATTGGGGACTACGTATGTATTCCGGGAGATCCCCCATGTACCGCATATTTATTTTGGGGACTACGGACGTATTCTGGGTGATCCCCCCCAGCACTGCATATTTACCTTTGGGGACTACCAACGTATTTTGGGAGATCCCCCCAGCACTGCATATTTACTTTTGGGGACTACGGACATATTCTGGGTGATCC
This sequence comes from Nicotiana undulata, assembly GCA_005239495.1. Taxonomy (NCBI): domain Eukaryota; kingdom Viridiplantae; phylum Streptophyta; class Magnoliopsida; order Solanales; family Solanaceae; genus Nicotiana; species Nicotiana undulata. The sequence goes on along the minus strand of ML287507.1, from coordinate 26,392 downwards.
CCCTGTACTGCATGACAAATTCTGAACTACGGAAGGAGTTCCGGTAGATTTATCTTGAAGAAATTATGATCAAAAGATATTTATTGAAAAGCATTTCCCTTGAAGAAAACTATGTTTGAAAGACTATTATTTGGAAAGGTATATTTGAAAAGTATTTATCTTGCAGAAAACTATGTTTGAAAGACATTTATTGGAAAAATATATTCGGAGGAAGTATATTTTAAAGAAATTTTCTATTTGAAATGATTGTATTTTAAAACTTTCAATATTAACTTACGGGTGAAAGTCTACACTCGAAGATTTGACCAAATATTTGGGGTTGTTGGCTAAGGCCTGATGTGGAAAACTATTGCAGTGCTGAAATACTACTTGTTCTTGCCGTATTGTGGTTTTCAGTTTTTGGCTTGCATTTTCGTCCATCTTTCTGTGTATTATTATGTTGTTCTGTTGTTGTTTGCTGTATTTTTCCTTCCGCTTGTACTTTTTATGTTGTTAATTATATTGTGTAGTCATTAGATAGATGTCATATTCTGTCATTTCTATATCCATACCTGTTTAAATTATTAGACTAGTGGGTGCCTTGACTAGTCCTCGTCACTACTTCACCGAGGTTAGTCTTTATACTTGCTGGGCACCGCTGTGGTGTGCTCATACTACTCTTTTGCACATTTTGTGTAGATCCCAGATTTCGCATAGCCAACCGGTTGATTGTTAGCAGCGCAGTTGCTGTTGTGGAGACTCAAGGTAAAACCGCTTCAGCGTTCGCGGTTTCGGAGTCACCGTCTATTTTCTCTATTCGTACTGTTGTACTTATTTTCGAACAGTGGTATTTTAGGAGTTTTAGTGTTAATTCTTTAAAACTTATGACTTGCACTTACCGTATTTTGGGAAGATGTGTAATGTATAGAGATTTATTTCAAAAAGCATTTAAAAGTTTTGATGTTATGCTTTTATGTTTACTTAATGTTAGGCTTACCTAGTCCTTAAGACTAGGTGCCGTCACGATACCCAACGAAGGGAAATTGGGTCTTGACAGGCTTAGAAAAACCCTTACCTTCTCATCGATGTTCTTTATCTTTTGATCAGATTGCCTAGATTCTTTCATACCCTACATGAAGGGCTTGCTTTCTTTGAAAATGTTTTATTTTTAATTTAAGAGTCTTTCAAGAAGCTCAGCTCCTTCAAATAATATGATTCACTTAACTTCGTATATACCTCTAAGCGCTCATGACTATCATCAGACATTCACTTCGCTTTCTTTCTAGAATGAGCTATTATGTATAAGCTATGCAAAGGTTCTTTGGATACTTTTGAAAAAAAAATAGAAAAAAAAAACAAAAATATTTTTTCATGCCCTTACGAAGTAGTGATGAGTTAAATTACTTGTGTTGGCATTAAAGCATGACCAGTGATGCAATCGGCAGGGGTGGATTTACCTTAGGCTAAGCGGTGTCACGTGACTCTCCGGAAAATTTTCCTAAACACATATAAATGATATGCAAAAAGTAACAACAACAAACAACAACCCAGTGTAATCTTGCTAGTGGAGTTATGCATAAAATAACAAATCCTTAAAAATAATATAGAATGACATCACTTGGTAAATCTATGTTGCTTGGTCCGCTGGTTAAGGCGCTGCAATTCTTGAATTTGGTTCTTGGGTACGAGCCCAAGGCAACACAGTTTTGTTTTCTGCTTATATCATGTGTATGCTATTGGCAGTCGTTACTTACGTATCAAGGATCGTCGGCTAGCAGTTGGACTCTAGGGTCCAATATAAAGGGACTTCCTCACCAACCAACATATATACGTGCGTGCATAAACCAGGATAATTAGCTGTACTTGGCTTCCGACTCGACCCGTTTTAGTTGGCTCTTAACCCTTAACATCTTTTGTTGCTTGTAATTGTGTCCTCAGACCTTCCAAATTTTGAAGCTTATTAGTGATTATCAATAAGATCTTCACAATTTTCAATCTATAAATTATCTGTAAAAATTTAACTTCAAGTGTCCCGTGTTTCATGATTTTAAATTATTCGTCCAAACCGCCGTTAGTACAATTGGGAGTGGAATAAATAAAATATCTATACCGAGAGTCAATTGATTTTGTAGGCATTACAAAGAAACTTATAGCCGGAACTTACTTGACTAGTAATGGATAAATTATTCCTAGAAATTTTGGACCATTGATCCAATGCATAGGGTTCCACTTCTGGTCTTTTGTTAGAGGGTGGGGAGAATAGATATAAAGTAGAGGGTCCTAGAGAATTAAATGCAACTACTTACTTTCTCTCTGTACTATTCATACGTTGAGGAAGCAACCAGTTCATAAACAAGGCACGTGGAATATTTTCAGAGGAGTTTGTGCTTTTTGGTAGGGCCAATAAATGGCATAAATCGCAGGTTCACGTGCCTAGCCCGTGATTCATTGAAGAAGGGCAGAGTGTCCTTTCGTGGGGACATTAAAATGTAAATGGACCTTAACTCCATTTGGGGACAATGGTAAAAGATTTGCAAGGATTTTGTGAGAGATAACTGAGTGCCCACCTTTTCATTTCATGGTAAAGTTTGTGTGATTGGGATACCTCTTCAAAAAGTCAAGTCAAACTGGTATGTTTCGTGATAGCTGTGGCTTACCGAAAACATACTAGCTATTAGCATAATGTTTACTTCTATATATCAAATCAAACGTTGAACTGCTAATAGCGGCAAAATTTATATATTATTTCAAGCGACCTCCAATATAAATTAAAAACACACACACATATATATATATATTTCTTTCTTTTTGTGAATATCCGAACGAAATGTCCTTAAACTACTCATAACAAATATAACAAATGTTCACTGTATAACAAATTCTTACATTATTGTTCACTATATAACAAATGTTACGTTATTATTTATCGCAATATAATTCGTGGATTAATCTTACTTAGATAGGAGTTCATAACTACACAATCTATTGAAGTATAGATATAGTTATAACGTACGCGGTTCAAAGTAGTAAATTTTCAGACTAGTTAAAAAAAATAAGTTTATTTTTCGTGAAAATATAAAATTCCATATATCATAAATTTATCACCTTGGATAGTACTGTTGGTTTTTGCTAAAGACCCTTGAAGGCTAGGGTAGCACATATATTTGCCTTTTCATTTCAATCAAAACAGTCTGCTGAACTGAAGAAAGGTATGTCACCGCAGCTAAACTTGGTTGGCAAGAATCAATTCTTCTGATAGGAATTGATTCCTCATTACCTAAAGTAAGTAATTGTTACCCTAAATGTCAAATAATAGAAACATCGAAGGTCACACTGTGTGAAACAAGAGGGTAGGCAGTTTAATTTATACACTAAACGGTTCTAGCATTAATTAAAATATAACAACTAATCCACATATATAAATATATTATTAGTGTTGAGTTTTGCCAGTGGATCACCAAGCAATATGACGAGATGGTTGAATTTTCTTCGTCCTTAATCAAAAGTCTAGGGTATTGGTGCCCTAAAGTGAAAATAGACAATTTCTTGATGGGCAATGTTATCAATAGTGCACGCGAGCTCGGATGAATGAAGCTCCCATGGAGTCTACTAGAACGTTCTGAGAGAAGAGAGGAAGAAGAGAGAGATATTTTCCAGAAAATGTAACTTCTCATTTAATCCACTAAAAATTTACAAGTATATATACATGTTGACTATTGACTAATTTGACTACACTAACCACTTATGTTATACAATACAATCAATAATGAATAGAACTATTAACAATAATAACTATACTCAATACCCCCCCTCAAGTTGGAAGTGAGGTTCTCACAGCCAACTTGCCTAGGACAGCTGAGTGTTTGATCCCTGTGAGAGCCTTTGTGAAGATATCAGCTAACTGATTGTGAGTGGATACATGATGAAGAGATATGAGGCCTTCTTGCAGCTTGTTCCGAACACAATGGCAATCGACTTCAATGTGTTTGGTCCTTTCGTGAAACACTGGATTGTGAGCAATGTGTATAGCAGATTAGCTGTCACAAAATACTTGGATAGGACTTGACTGGGCAACAGTGAGTTCTGCAAACAACCTGCTCAACCAGACCAATTCCCCAACTACTTTCCTGAGAGATCTGTATTCTGCCTCAGCTGAGGATAATGAAACAGTTTCCTGCTTCTTCGACTTCCAGCTAATAGGGCTATCTCCCACTAAAATAATGTACCCAGCGACAGACCTCCTAGAGTTTGGGCAGGCTGCCCAGTCTGAGTCACAGAAGGCTTTGATTGAGCAATCAGAATTATTGGAAAAGAAAACTCCTAGAGTAGGATCCTTCTTAAGGTATCTGAGAAGGTGAAAGGCTGTTGTCAAGTGGGTGTCTCTTGGAGCTTGCATAAATTGACTTAGGAGCTGTACACTATAAGTTAAATCCAACCTAGTATTGGTGAGAAAGTTGAGTTTTCCCACTAACTTCCTGTAGTATGTAGGGTTTGGTAGGAGATTGCCTTCTTGTGATTTCAGCTTTATAGCAGGATCAAGGGGTGAAGCAACACTGATGTAGTCAAAACATTGATATTATTTCAACAAGTCCAAGGCAAACTTCCTTTGAGAAATAAGAATGCCATCTGGTTTATATAGAACTTCTAGTCCCAAAAAGTAGTGAAGCCTTCCCAGATCCTTTATCTTGAACATTTGATCCAGGAAAGCCTTCAATCTTGTAATCTCTACTGAATCAGTTCCAGTAATTATGACATCGTCAACATAAACAACCACAAAGATAATGGAGGAGGGAGTTCTCTTGCAAAAAAAGGGAGTGATCATTTTCAGAATGTTGGTACCCTTCTGAGGACAATGCTTCAGTCAATTTTGCATACCATTGTCTGCTGGCCTGCTTAAGACCATACAGTGACTTATTCAATCTGCATACCACTTTACTTGAACTGTACTGATCTACTACAAGGCCAGAAGGAGCCTCCATATAGACTTCCTCATGCAAGTCCCCATGGAGGAAAGCATTGTTCACATCCAATTGAAATATGTCCCATCCCTTCTTAACAACTACTGTAACTAGGACTCTAACGATTGTCATTTTTACAACAGGGGAGAAAGTTTATGTATAGTCAATCCCAGCCTGCTGAGTGTAACCTTTTACTACTAACCTAGCTTTAAACCTTTCAATGCTCCCATCAGCCCTATGTTTGATTTTATATACCCACTTGCAACCTATTTCTTGTTTGCCAGCTGGTAAAGGGACCAAATCCCAGGTGTGGTTAACATGAAGTGCCTCAAACTCTTGTGTCATGGCTGCCTGCCAAGCAGGATTGAGGGCTTCCTCTTCATATGAAGATGTCTCACTATCATGGAAAACATTTAGCATCAAGTGCTGACTTTCAGTAGATAGAGCATCAGGGGTGATATGATGATGATTGGAAAATAGGGCTTTTAGTGAAGGGGAGAAATGTTGTGTGATAGTAGAAAATTGAGCAGAAATATTGGGTAGTTGACAAACATAGTCTTTTAGGTAAGCAGGAGTTTGATGACTTATGCTGGATTTCCTTAAAAGTGGTGCTTCTGGCTGTGCATGTGTAGATGAAGACTGCGAATTATTGTCATTTGTGGATGAAGGTTCAGTGTTGTTTGGAGAGGATGCATCATTAATGGATCTCTCAGAGTGGTGTTCTATCTCTGGAGATGTAACACTAATAGGACTTTGTCCTAAACTCATAGGGAGAACTTGACTACTATCTTCAGCATAGTTAGGGGAAGAGACTCTTCTAAGGACAACAGGAAAGGAATTTTCAGAACTTAAAGAGAATGGAAAAACACTTTCATGGAAGATTACATCTCTGGAGATGTGAATTCTCTTAGTGTCTAGGCTTATTACTTTGTAACCTTTTGTCCTAAATTGATATCCTACAAAGATGTGAGGGGTAGTTCTTGGTTCAAATTTGTCTCTGTGTACTTTGGGTAAAGTGGGATAGCATAAGCATCCAAAACTTCTCAAGTGAGAGTAATGAAGTTTCTTTTGATACAGTAACTCAAAAGGACATTTGTTGTTAAGATAGGTGGTTAGCAGCCTATTTATCAAATAAGTGGCTGTTACGATGCATTCTCCCCAATATTTGGTTGGAAGTTTGGACTGGAACATGAGGGCCCTGACAGTTTCAAGAAGATATTTATATTTTCTCTCCACTACACCATTTTGTTGTGGTGTATAGGAACATGTTTTCTGATGTATGGTCCCTTTAGATTGGTAGAGTGAAAGGTCTTCATGGCTGGTGAACTCCAAGCCATTATCAGATCTGATGATCTTTATGGAAGTATTAAATTGGTTTTCAATCATGGCCACAAAAACTTTTAAGGCCTGAAGAGCATTACTTTTGCAACTCAGCAAGTGGGTCCAAGTGGATCTACTAAAGTCATCCACTAGTGTGAGAAAATATTTATAATTATCATGGGTGGTTACATGGTAAGGGCCCCATATATCTATGTGTACCGGTTCAGATAATTTGGAGGTAGTGCTGGTTCTTTGAGGAAATGAGAGTCTAGTTTGTCTTGCCATAGGGCATAAATGCAGATAAATGGTTGTCTTGGTGCACATTTTACAGGGATTGAGGATATCCCTCTCATTTTAACAAAAGGAACATGACCAAGCCTATTATGCCATAGAGAATTTACATCATACTTATCAACCACATATGAAGGCTCATTCTTATTACTTGAAATGAGAGTATTTATAGATTGAGGAATATGACATGAATGAGTATGACCTATAGACTCATGACCATTTGTGGATTGAGAAACAGGAATACAATTGCAATAGGAAGATGAAACAATAGAAGGTAAGACAGTTCTTTTACCTTTGAAACATCTGGAATAGAGGTAGTACAGACCCTCTTTGCTACTACCAATCACCTGAGGCCTCTTCACTGAAGGGGACTGCAACATACAAAGTGTATCACTAAAAAACACAATGCATCTAAGGTGTATTGCAAGTGAGTGAACAGAAATCAAGTTATACTTGAATGATGGGACATGCAGGACCCTATGTAGAACAATGTCTGAAGAAAGTATCACATCTCCAAATTCTAGAACCTTTACTCTATATCCATTTGGTAGACTTATCAGTAAAGGATAGGGTAATTTGGTGATATTAGTGAGTGCATGTTTGTTAAAAGTCATATGGTTGGATGACCCTGAGTCTATAATCCAAAGATCAACATTTGATTCAAAACATTTACATGAAGGTTTGTCAAAATCAATAGAAGAGGTACATACAACAATACCTGCAAAGTTGGCATTGCCACGGGTGGTATTGATGTTGTTGTGGGAACCTCCTGCATGTCCTGCTTGAAAATGTTGTAGAAAGTTCATTATCTGTTCATATTGCTCCTTTGTCAGATTGACATTTTGATTATCATCTTGTAATTCTCGTTCATTCCCACTCTCATGAATCATGTCCTCTGTTGAACTTGTGGTTCTGATTGGCACTGTTACGATTGAAGTTTTGGTTATTATAGGAACTGCCTTGGGGATATCCATGTAACTTGTAGGACTTCTCCCTTGTATGACCTGGTCCTTTACAGTAATAGCAGAATGGACGACCTTTGCTATTGTTGCTAACTGTGTAGTGAGTTTTAAAATTTCTGGATCCAAAAGGACTTTGATTCTGTGAACTTGCATTTACATGCACTGAAGTAGAGTCTAGACTGAGTTGACCATTAGGCTTGAATTCCCTTTGCTTTTTCTCCTGCATTAGTAAGGAGAAAGTCTGTGCCATAGAAGGCAGGGGTTTCATCATAAGGATGCTTCCTCGCACTATTGTATAGACCTCATTCAAGCCCATTAGGAACTGGATAAGCCGTCGATCCTGTTCTGCCTTGTGCATAGTTTCTTGCGCTCCACATGTGCAATTGCAGCTGCACTGAGATTTGACACTCAGGTATTCAACTCTTCCCACAACCTCTTCATTCGTGTATAATATGTGGTGATGTCTAAGGAACCTTGTGCAAGGTCATTAATCTCTTTCTGAATTTGATATAATTTTGCCCCATTTGTTTGGTCATAACGATCCTCTAATTCTCTCCAAAGTTCGACTGAGTCGTTTACATACTCTACACTATCAGAGATTTCCTTAGCAAGGGAGTTGAGGATCCACGAGGTCACCATATCATCACACCTTTCCCATTGGCGGAATTGAGGTGAATCAGAACTAGGTTTTCTAAGTTCTCCATTAATAAAACCTAATTTATTCTTAACTGACAAGGCTCGTAATACGCTTCTTCTCCAAGAACGATATCCAATTCCGTCGACGAAACTGGTACTAAGGTTATGCCAGGACTGTCCGAAGGATGAATATAGAGGGGATTACCTGTGTCGATGACCAATTGGTCATTTCTGTTCGTGTTAGAAATCGTCTCTTCATTTTGATCGATAGCCATATTCAGAAATCTGATCCGATGAATCTAAAGGATACAAAATTATTAACTAGATCTTCAATTTGTGAGGTGATCTTCAATTCGGACGGCAATTGCCAAAGCCCTAGAAATTGATGATACTAAATGAGATTTGGAACGATAGTTGGAGATGCTGAAGGAATCTGAGCTGATGTCCTAGCTCTGATACCATATCAATAGTGCATGCGAGCTCGGATGAATGAAGCTCCCATGGAGTCTACTAGAACGTTCTGAGAGAAGAGAGGAAGAAGAGAGAGATATTTTCCAGAAAATTTAACTTCTCATTTAATCCACTAAAAATGTACAAGTATATATACATGTTGACTATTGACTAATTTGACTAGACTAACCACTTATGTTATATAATGTTATACAATACAATCAATAATGAATAGAACTATTAACAATAATAACTATACTCAATAAATGTTTTACCCATGTTAATGGTCCTACTTGTCGCGAATCCGAGTTAGCCAAAGTTAGTGAATTTTGGACATCGGGGCGTAAAGCAAAAACTTTATTTGATCTATTTTCATGCATCCGATCATTTAAAGCTTTAATTGTTAGTGACTAAAGAATTTTTATGTTTTCATGTTAGGTTTCTAAAAAGATCATACTATTTCTTTAGATAAAACTGTACTATAACTTATCTACGCTACCGTACAAGGGTGGTATTTCTTGTGTATAAGAAAATGATGCAACATATATTCGACGGTACAAGTACCATAGCCAAAAGTACAAAAGAAAAGTGTAAGAGAATGGCATGAAATGACTTTTTGAGAGGCAGTTCAGAAAGATGACTGTTACTTTCTCTTAAGTAGGAGTGTTCATGGTTCGGTTTGGATCGGTTTTCCCCTAAAAGAAAATCAAACCAAGTAAGTCGGTTTTTCAAATATTAGAACCAAATCAAATCAATTAAGTCGATTTTTTCTCGATTCGGTTTATGTCGGTTTTTCAGTTTTTTCAGTATTTTGTCGGTTTTTTCTTAAATATAAGACATACACTACCAAACACATATTTTGGCGATCACATTTTTAACGTGACACTATCAAATCAATTGCCTTTTAGAAATCTATTATTTACTAAAATATATTTATGATAATTGAATCAAATAGTGATGAATAATTTAAGGACTCGATTTAAAAATATTTTTTTTTAACATGAAATGGATTCTTACACTTAACAAAAGAAAACTATCAATCAAACTAGAATATAAATGAAAAGAACTGTACTAAAAGTGCAAACGATTAACATTCACCATCAAAATTTTGAAACTTTGTATAAAAATATACATATACATAGGTGTAATAATAAATTTGATATAACTACTCCTATAGTCGGTTTGGTTCGGTTATATTTTGAGTAAAACCAAAACCAAACCAAATTTAATCGGTTTTTAAAATTCAAAATCAAAACCAAACCAAACCAAAAAGTATCGGATTTATTTGTCGATTTGGTTTGAGTTTCGGTTTCGTTCGGTTTTTTGGGTTTTTATGAACACCCCTACTCTTAAGAATAGAACAGAAGATGCTGCTTCTCCATAAAAAGGAAACAAAAATTTGAAAAATGAAGCTCTCTAAGGTAAGCAACGGTATCTTCTGAGAGATGAGTAAGGTACGTACACTGCGGACGAGCAGTCAATCAAAAGATCCAATTCCAACACCTTAACACAGTATGATGTTGTACTTATTATTATTTCCTACCAAATTTGTACAATCAAATTTGATTTACCACTGTTTTGAATCTTTTGATCCACATAATTTCCAGTCCTTCTTTAACCCGTTATCCGAAGTCCACTAGTCCGTCTAATCTGATTTCGCTCCCGTGTACGCCAACTTAGTGAGTAATTAAACGCTAACTACAGACAGTTTTTAGTCTAATATTGCTGCACTGTTTACTGGTGCAAAACTACATGAAAATTATGTTTGGATCGAAATAACATGGTGCATGCGAAAACTAACAATACAAAACTTGGTGGACGATAAATCAATAAAAGAAAAATATACTAAATTAAGCATAATAATTTATAATGGTTTAATCAATTGATCTACATATGATAAAACTGATATAAAAGAAGAAAAAACTGTCGAGAGAAAAGTCTACTCCTAAACAAAACTCTTTAACGACTACATTGTGGATATTTTTTTGTTGCGCTCTTGTGAGAAGTAAAGATCCTTAATTTATAGATGTGTAAAACTTGTCTTAGAAAAGAATAGGACATGTTAAGGAGATTTAATAGTTTTAGGAGTCTTTTTCCATTCTTTCAAGAAATAGAATCCTGATAGATTAGAAATTCAGGGCAAAATCCTAACAAATGAAAATAGTCGGACCCAAAAGCATTAAGGCAAACTGCAATGCTGCAGCAAAACTGGAAAACACACCGGCCAGTGGAAATGTTTAGGTGAAAAATGATGACATAATTATAGTAAAATAGATTTTTTGAACTTTATGAGAATAGGAAAATTTTCAATGCATAAGGTATATTACAATAATTTCCAGCGACATGAATCTCCTGTATGGTATGTCAATAACATCGTCAACTTGTAATACCTTACCGTCCAAAAGAAATTAAATAAGCATAATGCATGTGCGTGTGCGTTTGTTCATTTAACAGTACGATATACATATTGCTGAACGGAGCTACCACGCAATAAAGGATTTTTAAGATGCACCATTTATATTGCTGAACTATACAAGGAAGTCTTGAATAGTCAGATGTATTATCCGCATATATGGTCAGGCATAACTTCGGGCAAGTAAATAAAGTGGTACATCTTTTGGCTAAAGATGCTTCCAAGCAGCTAGAGTAGTGTATTTTTCACCTCCTCTCTTTTTGTTAAATCTACGGGAAGAAGGGATGTTTTGTGTTAAACATATATCAGCTAATACATGTATTATGTTATCTTGGTAATCCCCCTCACGGCACTTTTCTGAAATAAAACACAATTCAGATTTCTGTCCGGGTAACTTTATTAAAAAATAAATAATATTTACCCTAAAAATCAAATAACAATTGAATTTATAAGCTAAAAGAATGACTACAGCTCCTTAATTGAATGAATCTGGAGCATGGAGGTTCAGGGCAACGATCAATGGATCCTCCAACAGAAATTGAAAGAAGTCGCCAGGGGCCTTAGCAAATGGTCCAAGGAAACCATTGGAGATGTCTTCACTTCCCTCAAGCAATCAGAAAGGGACCTGTGTAGGATGGAACATGAATATGAAGAAAACAACAATGATACGAACAGACAAAACCTATACAGGGCACATGCAGAATACATCAGATGGCTTAAAATGGAAGAATCCATACTCAAGCAGAAAGCCAGAATCAAATAGGCTGAAGAAGGTGACTCTAACTCCAAGTACTTTCACAGTATGATCAAAGAGAAAAGGAGAAGAGCACACATTCACAGAATAAAAGATAATCAAGGAACATGGATAGAAGGAAATGAAGCCATTACAAATGCGGCTATCAGCCACTTCAGCAATTTGTTCACTCATATCCATAATGAGAACAACATGGCCATTATAGAACACATCAACCCTATGGTCTCAGAAGAAGACAACCAGATTATGAATCAAATCCCAGATGAAAAGGAGATTCAGCATGTAGTTTTTTCTATAAACCCCAACAGCTCTGCAGGCCCGGATTGATTCAATGACCACTTCTATCAAGCTTCATGGGACACTATTAAAAGGGAGGTTTGTAAATTTGTACAAAATTTCTTTAATGGATATAACCTTTCTAGATTTTATACTCATACTAACCTGGTCCTCATCCCTAAAGTAACTTCCTCATCTGCCCTGTCTCAGCTTAGACCCATCAGTCTATGTAATGTGTCAAATAAAATCATTTCCAAAATCTTATGTGCAAGGATAGCTAACTTTCTCCCTAAATTGATTTCTGATAATTAATCTGGTTTTGTTAAAGGTAGACTAATCACTGAAAACATCCTCCTTGCACAGGAACTTGTTCATGGCATAAAGAAGACCAACCAAGGTGAAAATACCGTCATTAAACTTGACATGTCCAAAGCCTATGACAAACTATCTTGGAGCTTCCTCATAGTTGTGCTAAGGAAAATGAACTTTTCGGAAATAAGCATTGATATCATTCATAGATTGATCTCAGAGAATTGGTATTCCATATTAATAAATGGAACAAGAAATGGTTTCTTCAAATCATCAAGAGGACTGAAACAGGGAGACCCTCTTTACCCCTCTATATTTATTATAGCGGTTGAGGCTTTATCAAGGGCCCTTAACAGACTCAATGAGAACAACCAATTCATTGGTTTCTCTATGAATCCCAAAGGACCCAAGATAAACCACCTGAGCTATGCTGATGATCTAATCATTTTCTCCTCTGGTGACAGGAAATCATTGAAGATGCTTATGGAAGTCCTGAATGATTACCAGGAAGCATCTGGACAAGAGATCAATAAAGACAAAAGTTTCTTCCTAAATCACAATCAAGGAGTTGGTAGAAACAACAGAAGGACTATTAGCAGGATCAAAAACTGGACATGCTTTAAGCACGTGCAATTTCCATTTACATATCTTGGATGTCCTATATACATCGACAGAAAAAATATATGTTACATTACATATCTAGCCACAAAAGTCCAAAAAAGGCGGGCAGCTGGCAAGGAAAACTCCTATCATTCGGTGGGAAAGCTATCATCATCAAGCACATCCTCCAGTCACAAACTTTATATTTGCTAGCAGCCATGGTCCCTCCAAAATTTATAATCAAGCAAATTGAAATGTACATTGCTAATTTCTTTTGGGGTGAAAAAGAAGGCAAAAAGAGCTACCATTGGTGCTCTTGGGACAACATGAGCTTCCTTACCAATGAAGGTGGTGTTGGATTCAAAAAACATCAAGACATTTGTAACTCATTTGCAGCAAAAAGATGGTGGAGATTCAGGACGGAAAATAATCTATGGACAAACTTTCTCCGGGTCAAATACTGCTAAAGATCCAATCCAATCTCCAAAAAGATGGACCTAAAGACTCTAACTCATGGAGGAGCCTTATGGATTCCAGAAACAAAGTGGAAGCTAACATCCTTTGGAAGATCAACCAGGACAATAGTTTGTTCTGGTGGGATATGTGGCTTCCCTCAGGAAACATCTTCACTATAGCCAATCCCACCTATAAACTAGGGAACATCAACATCAAGGATTTTTTGAACGACCATAGATGGAACATGGAACTTCTTCAACAGACAGTACCTCAGAGAGTAGTTGATTAAATCGAGTAAATCAAGATTGCACAGGATCATATCCAAGACCAGGCACTATGGACCCAAAATCCCCAAGGAGTCTTTTCCTGCTCTTCTGCCTTCCATCTTCTAAGGAAAAGAAAATACCAATCTCTTCATTTAGCCAAAATTTGGAATAAACATCTACGTTTCAAGATCTCATTTGCTTCATGGAGAATTATGAAAGGCAGGCTTCCACTTGACAACATTGTTCAAAGATTTGATGCTAACATTATCTCTAGACGTTGTTGTTGCAAAGTACCAGAAGAGAAACCTATCAACCATGTATTCGCAAGTATACCCACAACAAGGAAGGTGTGGAATTCCATGTCAACCCCCCTTGGCTTTCAGACCACAGGAAGGAGCTATCTATACAATATTAATCAATGGTGGTACATCCCCCCGAAGAACAATGTCCATAAATTCCTCCTCCAAATCACTCTAATCATAATTTGCTGGGAGATATGGAAGGCTAGGTGTGGTAAGAAATATGGTAAGAATACTATCTCCTTTATTAGAATTAGCCAACAGGTTCTTTTTCAGGTTAAAATGTCCATGGGCCAAAAGTACAGCCGAATGGACTGGAATTGGACATGGGAAAAAGTATGCAAGGTGATAGAAGACTACAAGCCAAGATTGAAAAGTATTATGGTCCTATGGGAACCTCCAGATAACAATCAATCGAAAATTAACACAGATGGAAGCTTTATGGCAAATACAGAAAAGGCAGGAATTGGGGTGTTGTTAGGAAAGGAAATGAACAAATGGTAATGGCCTTCGCAGCACCAGTTCATTTCTTGACTAACAATTACTCTGAAGTTCAAGCGGCCTTATTTGCTATTCTTTGGTGCTGTGATCATAACTGTCAAAACCTGATTCTAGAAATTGATTCACTCAAAGAAGGAATCTCTACCATTCAATAAAAAGTGCTACATCATGGCATTAAGGTCAAACACTATTACAGGGAAGGAAATGAAGTAGCTAACTTTCTGTCCAAACATGCCACCACCCTCACACAACAGGCCATCTTCCTCAACGAAGCAGACCTCCCCTCCGAAGCCAAAACTGCTATAAATATGGATAAAAGGCGGATCCCAAATTTCAGAATCAGACCAAAGAAGCACTCAAGATGGATCTTCGAGCCTCCTTGAACTCTAACGAAAGAGCTACTGATGTGTGAAAATATGACCCCTTTTATAGTAGCTCTTTTATGTCTTAACAGGCCTAGCCTTCTAAGCTCACTAGTTTCTTTTCCAATGGGAGGTTTTGGTTTATGTCCCCCCTCCGTGTACTATTTTTCTAATGAATAAACAAGGTAGGGGTCTATGCCAAACCCCCCATCACCTCAGGGGTTGAAAACCTGGGTGACTGGCTTAATTTAAAAAAAATTGAATTTATACGCATTTTTAAGGATATGTGATATAACTTGGCACAAATTAAGAAAGCAGATTAATATTGAAATTGACGATAAAAAAATAAATTCAAACCACACAATTTGAACAGCTTGGCTCTCGAGTTTGATCACCCTTGAACCAAGAGATGTCTTAACTGATGCATGAACAGAATAATAAGATGATCAAAGCTAGAACATGACAGTATATTGCTTTCTGTTACGTAGTGTGATGTGTGTTACAAATGATCAGACCCCTTTTATATATAAGGGGATTCCTACTCTTGATACAGATCTATACAAGGTAAAAAGTCTCATGATTTGCTAATTAATCGGTCTATCCTCGATATGTACCGAGATTTCCGCCGTGATCTACGACCAATCGCCGATATTTCATCCTTCAATTATTCAGCTCTGTAGATTTCCCTCGATCTCATCTTATCTCGATTTTTTTCGGTTCAGGGGTCTCAAGCTTAACCATATAACTTCGCACCTCGGTTCGATATAATTCGAGATCGGACTTTAACCTATCATAATCCAATCTTGATTAGTCACACAATAGGCGAACCTGGATTTGACCGTATATAGATAGACCTCTCATTTTTCGGAGAAAAGATGACGAGAAATGATATGAACTTCCGAACTCCATCTCAATGAGCCATGACATAAGCGAAAAACGGTCGTTGAGACACCCGATTATGATGTAAGCAACAAACAGATACTGAAACATCCCGTTGGTCCAGTTACCAAGGCATTAAATGCCTTTCAGTTGCTGGTCAGCCACTATGGGTTCTGAACCCTCATCAGAAAGCTATAAAAACCCTAATTTTCATTCATTCAAACTTTACTTTCAAAGCTCCTCCTATTCTTGTTCTTCAAAAATCCTTTTGCTCTCCAACTCTTGCACCCAAATTTCTTGAACTTTTAGCAAACTGCTAAACATACCTTCCTAATTTCCTATTCGTGTGCTCTGATCTCGGCCAAAACCACACCAAAATTACGTAGTGACGCGGTCGATGCAATAATAAACTTAACGAAGGCCGGGATCGAATCAACATGGGGTTAGAATATGGGATTAGGTGTATACCTAGTTTGATTATATGTTTCGACTCAAATTACACTTCCACAATATTGATTGTTGTTCTACTTCAACTTTGTTCTATTATATTCAAGTATTAAACTAAAGCACAATATTTTTGGTTTTGAGTTATTTTTCAAATGATAAAAGGGTCTAGGGTTGTGGCATCCACTTAGGTGGCTACCTAATGGGTTGTAAATGCTATGGCAAGTTTGATTAGTTGGGATCGTAATATATCAATCACACTTGGATACTCACTATATACCTCTCAGCAGTTTGAGTGATTTTGCCCAATTTTTCTTTTTCAAGTCCAAATGGGTATTTCACAATACAAGTGATAATAGCTCAAGTCGGATTTTACTATCTCTAGCTTCAACCGTTTAATTGGGGCTATCAATTTCTTGAGTTCACCCCACTATCTTATTAGCCTAGTTTTCCTAGACTTAGTCTCTCTTTATAAAGTAGAGGCTAAGTTAATTAGGCATGAATCAGTCTTTTCAACCACTAGTCCTGGAGTTCTAGCAAGAACTAGGCCAAATATCACTAACTCAATCAAAAACAAGCCCTAATTCAAAAACCCATCAAATACTTACACTAGGGTTGTGTAACAACCCAAGCTAGAAATTTAGCTACTAATCTAGTACAAATATAATTAAGGCAGTAAAGAAAAACGGCCAAGTGCTCTTACAAAAACAAAACTTAACCTAAAAATGACAAGAAGTCTTATTTATACTAAGCTGAAAATATCTGACAAAACTGCCCCTACGGAGGTTGTGCGTCCACATAATTCTGAGTGCGGTACGCACTCTTAGCTTGACTGGTCAACAGGGCCTTCAGCGGCCACATAAAAGTGAGACGCGACCGCACTTCATCTAGTTGTGTGGACCGCATATTTCTAAGTGCGGCAACACACTTAGGTTGAACTGGGATCTGGAATTGACTTTGCGGACCGTACATTTGCGAGTGTCGCCGCACTCTGGCTTTGGCGGCCGTGTAATATTCATGCGGTCTGCACATCTTCAACTCGAGGTTCTCTGAATCTTTTCCTCTGTGGTCCGCATAATAGTGAATGCGGCCGCACACTAACTTCTGCGGCTGCACAACTTTAGTTCTCAAAATTCCAGAGTCACTAAACCTCTATTCTGCGGCCGCACTAGATTTATGTGGTCCGCACACTCTGAAGATAAATTTGACAAGGTTCTTTCATTGTTTTAGGCCGCACACAGAATTGTGTGGTTCGCACTCTAAGCATTTTTGCCCTGTTTTTGCCCTTGTCCAATTTTGAATCCTTTTTGAGTTGATTTTCACTTTTTGGCTCGTTTTCCACTATTCCTACAAAAAAGCTCATTTCATTAGTTCTCGAGGATACCTTTTAGTACTTTTGAGCTAAAACTCAAGTAAGAAAGAGAAAATAAGCGGTCAAAATCCCTACTTATCATGATCAAGTAAGGAGGCCGCCTTTTCATCATGACCCGCCGGTGACGGAGTTGCGACGAAACCCCACCCTGAGGAGTTCGTTCCTACAGGGTGCTCGGCCGTTGCCGATTTTAAGATTGAAAAACCTTCCTCGGTACCAGTTGATGCGAGTCGGTTTCGAGGTACATATGTACGATCACCGATGATCTCCTCACCAAGGTTAAAGAAGATTGCAACTGGGCCATTAAATATGTGGTGGTGCCTGCGCCTGAGGAGTCAATCACTACTCACGTGGAGGGTTTTCTAAGTGTTTACACTTATCTCTTCATGTTGGGTCCCTTAGACCCGATCATCATTGCGTTCTGCAAGTGGTATCACGTGACTCTTGGCCATTCACCCTTCTTTCTAGAGAATAGTGATTCTCCTTCGATTCTTCGTAAACAAAATCGAGGGGTGTCCCTTCACCCTCGATCATCTTATGCGTCTCTACAATTCCCGACTCTATTAAGGGGGGTAATCAAGATTGCTCCCCCGGCTAGTAGGTCCCCGTTCTTGAGTATAGATGAGGCTCAGGATCGAGGTTGGATGGGTCATTTTGTCCGAATAAAGACTTCATATTTGATCCCTACCTAGGACATGCCATTTCCCGAGAAATGGAACATGAAAAGTAAGTACTACTCTGTGTTGAAGATTTAATCAATTTTTCTCCTCTTAGCTCCTTTATTATCGGTATATTGGGTGTTGGGGTTGTGGCTTAGATGGCGAATATGGTTCCTCAACTCAAGGAAGGGGTTGAGGACCTTGTGTCATAGAGACCATACCCCGAGCGTGCTTGAATTGAATTATCAAAGGGTCAGTGGGAGGCCCGTTATGGTAAGTTTCCTTTTCTGGTTCGATAAGGTTTTAACTCTCTCCTTGTGTTGTAAAATTCTTATCCGCTCTATTTCCTTTTGCAGGTCTCTGCAAGGACGTTACTATGAGGCCTTCACACGAGGATGAGGATGTGCCTCTCGAGTCCCATGCTCCGAATCAAGGTGAGGAGAAGAAGAGGAAAAGGGCTCGAGCTCTTTGGACTTGGAGAAGAAATAACCAAAGAAGAGGCTGACGCGTAAATCTAAGGAATGTACCAGCTCCCTTCCATCGGAATCGATCCACCGACAGAGGGATGAGTCCGAAGAAGAAGAAGAAGAAGAAAATTCTGAGCTAGTGGCTCGGGTGCGGACCATTGTTCCTCGAGGTGGGGAAGTTGTTAAGAAGGCATTGGCCGGTACCTGAGAACAGGAACGAGGTGCGGCTGCTTTGCCCAAGGCCAGGTAGGTCATGAGAGAGACCAGGGCCGAGACTTCTCGAGCACAGGGAGGTGCATCGAGAGACCATATTGGGGCGATCGACCTTACCGGTTCCCCTCAGATATCGGACGCCACGATACACGAGAAAGGTATGCTAGAAGGCTGTTCTTAGAACGGGCCTCAGAGGGCGACTGATATCCACAACTTCTTGGATGGGTTAGTGTCCACTGCTCAGAAGATGTCATCAGGCTTGGTGACTTGCCTATACCAAGGAAGGTACCGTCATCGAGTGCTAGTGGGTCTTCATCGAGCCCAAAGCTGGTGGATCGATTCTCGGCCCCAAGCGTTAGCCCTGACCCAGGTGGTAGATAATATTCTTTGTCCCGGAGGATGTCCGGATTTTCTCTCCCCCCGTAGGGGGTTGCTAGCTACCTTAGTTTCTTCGTGATCGAAAAGTACCAGGATGTGATGGACGCGGTGGAAGCGCGCTACCTATTCAACGAGGCCCAACACGCTTTGAGTCAGGTAACTTCGAGTGTCACTTAATTATTTATTTTAAATTGGAAGTTGTAAATACTCCTAACACCTTTCTTTACACTTGCAGACCTCGGTATTGCAACATTAGGCTTTCCTTCGAATTTGGGAAAATTTAACCCAGCACGAGGCTGAGGTTCAGGAGATTACTCAGAAGAGGGATACTTACAAGCTTCAGACCGAGTTAGAAGCGGCTCGGAAGGAGCATGTCGAGTAGGCTGAGCAGGTAAATCGAGTACTTGAAGATAGTGAAGACGAACTGGACTAAGTGTCTAACGATCCGATCCTGTCGGTTCAACAAAGTCTTGAACAAATCGGGCAGCTCCAGGCGCAGGTAGACGCAATAAAAATTGAGTCCGACGAATTCAAGAAAAACATGGAAATCATAACCCCAAAAAAAGAAGTTGTACAAGCACAGCTGGCGTCGGTCGAGGCCCAGCTTCGGGCTGCAAAGGAGAAAAACTCGATGTAGGACAAGAGGATCGGGAAGCTTCAATCTGAGCTTAACTCGACTATTTCTGGCCAAGAAATCCTGGCCATGGAGCTCGAGGTACCCAAATCTGAGGTGGTCGTTACCAATACAAGGGTGGTGCTAGAGTGGCCCAATTCAAGGTTGACGTCGAGGAGGGGAGAAGGAATTCGAACCTCTAATCGACCTGGTATTCAATCACAATCCAAGAGCATGGTGGATCATTCAAATTGGCAAGCTCTAAAGGAAGCCCTCGAAGGAGTCCATGCTCAGGGCTTCGACATACTGGCGTAAATCGAGAATGCCAAGGTAGAAGAAGCCATGGCCCAAAAGCTGACTTTCCCCGAGGCAGACTTTGAGAGCTTAACTGAATCTGAAGGTGGTTAAGAACCTGAGGATAACGATGTTTCCCCCGATGAGGACCAGACCATTTAGGCCACTTAGGCCTTTAGATGTTCTTATTTTTTGCTTTTTGCATCTTATTGAGGGCCGGAACTCCTTAACATAAAATAGTTTAGGCTATATCTGAAAGTTCGAACAAATCTTTCCTTTCCCATACTTTGTTTTAAGGCGTCTTGGGGGTTCGGTGTTACCGGAACCTTTTCCCCAAGTAGGTAGTCGAGATTGTAGTTTTCCAAAGGTAGCCTTTAGAACAAGTTGTGAAAAATTTTCTTTTTCGAAGGCCTAGTTTTTGTTACAGGTTTTGGACGTCTCCGGGCCGTGTTAATTTGGCCGTAGACTTTTGGTTCGGGAACTGCCCATTGGACTTGTTTTCCTGAGCTACCCGGTCTTGCCCAAGATAACAGTTCTCGAGTGGGGTAGCCGTGGCCTTTAAAAACTTAGGAGTTTCCTAATAGGTCTTATGGCCCCGTGGCCCAGTGACTTGGGCTATTCGAATTTTTCTGACGGTAGTCCCGGAGTGAGGGAGTGGTTGTTCGTATTTTGGTTATGGACTGCCGTTGGGCTCGTTATTTTCAGGAGAGAAGAAGTACGAAACTCTTGAGGGATGTAAAGAGGCAATTTTTAAAACATAAGATGATTGCAAGGAAACTACTTCTCTTTATTCTTGTGCAAAAGAGTCATACATGCGTACATGTTTTATGTCAGGGCTCGAGCAAT
This sequence comes from Nicotiana undulata, assembly GCA_005239495.1. NCBI lineage: Eukaryota > Viridiplantae > Streptophyta > Magnoliopsida > Solanales > Solanaceae > Nicotiana > Nicotiana undulata. The sequence goes on along the minus strand of ML287507.1, from coordinate 5,395 downwards.
CTATGTGGGCACGGTTCGTTTGACCGTTTGGAGCTTACAATAAATCCTACCATTGAGACCCTTCCTTTACGAAGTAATTTCCTCACTAAAAATTTGATATTCGAAGGTAATGCATATCTGAGGGTGATAACCCCCTCCCCCACCCACCCCCACCCCAGTATTTGAGGTTGATTGTTGAGGAACCTCGGATATTGTTGAATTGATCTTCGGTACTGATTCATAATCGGACTTGATTCTAATTTAGCATGATCCATTGTTGCCTCATTATAAAGAGTGCAACGCGTGCTTTCAGACCTAAAAACTTTATGCCGTTTCTTGTTGATCACCTGCAAGTGTTAGTCCGAAATAAAATGGAAATGAAATGCGGTCGTACCTTAGCAGTACTACCGTTTTAAATAAGACATATTCCAATTGCTTGGTAGTGTTTAACCAAAGAATTAGATTCTCTACCAACCAAGAAAATTAAGAAGTACTCGGGCTTATGATAACAAAGAAAATTAAATAAAAAATTCTAATAATTAAATTTGCAAGAAGAGAGAAATAATAATGCGTATAAGTAATATATTTCAGAGTGGTTCGAACGTATCCTTACAAATGATATTTTACTCCCTTTTATAGAAAATTTCTTAATATAACGCCTGCTCTTCTTAGTGACTAATAATGTCACTACTGTAACGTTACAATAGGTAATCGTAACTATTGCGTGAAGATTATGTAACACTTGGCTCATTATTGAAGATCTTTGAATCTGCCCTTTATTCTGCCATGGTTCATTCTGACCGTGTCTCTTCAACTTCCTCAATTATATTGGGGCTCCCGCACCTAATTGTCTCGTGGGTGTGTTGTTCCATTCCTCTTTGTCTCGTACCTCTTTGAAAATTTATGACTAGTTGTCACGTTTCTATTGCTCCACATGGATTGCCTTGTCATCAGAAATGTTACACAAGTGAAGCCTATTTTTTACCAATACAGACAGTCCCCCCACTTACCATTTGTTTATCAATTAAATATTTGGTAAGTGGATACTCATTTATGGCGGGAATGTTTTGCCGCCGCTTCACTCGTACCATCGCATCTATCTCTGAATGTATACGTCGCTTGTCTCTTCCATTCAATGCTCGTGCCACGTGGAATTCTCAGATTAGTTTTGCAATTATTCAGCGCCTTTTAGGGCTTTTTGCGGCTGATCAGTCACGAAGTGACAGTTTCAATAATGACTTTCACATCACTGTTTTTTTCCATTTTTTTACAGTTTCCTTGGAGTATAAATACCCATTTTTCTTTACTTTGCTTTCACGAAAAACTTCTAACTCTCTTTCATTGTTTGTAATTCTTCTTTCTTGTAAACATGTCTTCCTCAAGTCAGCAACCCAAAAAGGTTATTATTGTAGACGAACTGTCTCTTTCTTCTGCTCCAGTCTGGAGTAGGAGGGGCGGTAGACTTAGAAGTTTAATTTCTACACCTTCTAGGGGTTCGTCCTCTTCTCATATTACTCCTCCGCCGTCTTCTAGGTCTAATATTTCTTCGTCTTCTTCGAGGGCTAAGGCTTCTAGATCTTCTTCAAAGAGTAAGGAACATAATGAACCACTGCGTGAACCAAGAGTCGATGATATTGTCCCTGCCGAATTTTCTTTCGTAAAGGATAGTGAGGCCATTAGTAAACAACTTTCTTCCATGTCATCACATGATAGTGCTGAACTTTATCCCACCCAAATAACATATCGTTTAGTGTCACTCGTTCGTAGAGATTGCAGTTAGAAACCTGATTTTCCAATTGTAGTTCCTAATGACAATCAGAGAATAACCTCTTATAGAACTGGGTATTCTTTTGTATACACTTATCCATTCACTTTAGGATTTAGGCCTCCCATCGACCCTATCATCATAGAATTCTGTCGATTTTTCAATGTTTGCTTGGGACAAATCGGTCCTCTTATTTGGAGAGCAGTTGCATGCCTTAGGTATTTGGCTAACTTAGCTTCCGTTCCTTTTTCTTTCCATCATCTTATTCACCTCTACTCCCCGATTCTATTCCGCCTAACGGGTTTTCACTCTCGCGGCTAGGAGTAAAAGGGTCCTAGTTATACCTGATGATGACAAGGATAGAGGATGGTATGTTCGGTATGTTGCTGTCCCTACTACAGGTTTAGTAGGTGAAGAAAATCTCCCCTTCCTTGAGAAGTGGAACTTTGCACGTGAGTACATTTTTGCTCATTTTCCTTATTTATTCTTGATAAATTATCAGCACCATGATTGTTTCTTTTTCTTTTGCAGCAACCATGGGAACAGTCGAGAATGTCTCCGGTTTCCGCGATTGGGTAGAAAAACTTTTGTTGATCGCTATTTTAGAAGAACGTTCTTGGAAGTACCTCTCGTCGAGGTTTGGTTGGAAGGTGAAAACCCATGGTAAGGTTTTTTTTTACTTCCTATCTTCCTCCTTTCGAGCTTTTCTGATCCCTTTTATTTGTTAGGGTTTCCTGCTCGTGGAATTTTTGCTGTTGCTGTATCCGCTTCAAAACTTTCCCTGGCTAAGGCCCAAGGAAATCATTTTGAGCTCCTCTTCATCTAAAAGGAAGGCAAGTGGGTCCCAGACCTTTGAGGATGAAGAAGAACAAGAGGAAGGTTCGCTGATTCATGGGTCGAGAAATAGGAGGGTAGTCTCTGACGATGAATCTGTGTCACGACCCGAAATCCCACCTTCGGGCTCATGACTGCGTCTAACGTTGAACCCGCTAGACAAGCCAACATTTGAACTGAATAAAACTCATTAACAACAAATACGAACAAGATAACTAAAATACAAAATAGCACCTTCGAAATAAAACCCATAAACAAATCCCAGAACTGGTGTCACATACTCACGGACTATCTAAGAGATTACTACAAACAAAAGGTCTGAAATAAATACATAAGACTGTCTTGAAATACAAGGTAAGACAGAGCTGAAAGTGGAAAGTAGAAGGTGACGTCAAGGCCCACGAACGTCTGCGGGTCTACCTCGAGTCTCCTGTGTGACTGAATGAGATGCTCCGATCGTCAGTGATCTCCGGGTCCGGCTGCGTAGTCTGCACAACATAAAGAAGTGCAGGTGTAGCATCAGTACAACCGACCCCATGTACTGAGTAAGTGTCGAGCCTAACCTCGGCGAAGTAGTGACGAGGCTAGGACCAATACAACATATGTACCTGTGCAATTTTATATAATAGCAGGAAAAATGGCAACAGAAATAAACAAGTATGACAGATACGGGGAGGACGTGCTAGGGAGATAGGGTAACAGTATGCTAACACAGCCGTACAAGGTAATAAATTAAATGTAAAGACAAGGCAGAAATATAGCTTCTCAAACATATAATGAACAGGAAAGGAACGGCATGTCCCCTCGTGCATAACCTCACAATCACTCGGCACGGAATGTCCCCTCATGCATATATAATAACACTCGGCACAGAATGTCCCCTCGTGCATAACCTCACAATCACTCGGCACGGAATGTCCCCTCGTGCATA
>ML287506.1:0-12768 GCA_005239495.1 Nicotiana undulata | reverse complement strand
CCTGACAGTGGTGTCCGGCGCCATCACAACCCATAGGTTTTGGGTCGTGACAACGTGGTATCACAGCCCTAGGTTCCCGTAGGTTTCACGAGTCATGAGCAAGTCCAGTAGAGTCTTGTGGATCGGTACGGAGACGTCTGTACTTATCTTCGAGAGGCTACAGGGCTGTTAGGAGCACTTCCCTTCTTGATTCCTTATCGTGCGATTTGATTCCTTTAAGGCTTATGCCTATGTTTCTTCCCACTCAGTCTTACGCGTCGTGAAGCGCTTTCTATGAATCAGGATTTCAAGGAATTTAAATGATACTATGGATGTGGTGCGGTATGTTCCTCCCTGCGAGGTTGATTGAGGCTATTGTCGTGGCTTTCCGGAAGAATATTATATGTTTCATCCCAGTAGTTGTGATTCTGGGGGCTTTGAGATCATGCTCAGGTTGTGATGACGCTCACGATTGGTTATCACGCGATGTCGATACGATGTTAGAATGCTTGCCCATATGTTGGGGTGATGAATGGCTTGAAGGGAGTTTTTCTCAGGGCGTGGTTTCGAGATTTCAGTGTTTTAGTTCTGGCAAAGGAAAGGCATTGGGGCTATGAATGGTCAGGTGGGGGGTTGATAAAGTAATGATACTTGGTGCTATCAAGCGAGGTGGAGTTTTCAACCGTGATGTGGTATCGGTGTTTTTGATTGAATAGAATGTGTTAAATTCACCGGTGTTATAGCTCTTAGGTCGCATGGGGTTAGAGTGATGTGAAGCGGTGTTGAAGAAGCGGTTGTTAGAGATCGTGGTGTGTAGTGGTTCAGAATTGAACAGTTACCTCTAATGAAGGTAGCTCGAGAAAGATGATCTTCGGAGAGTTCGAAGTTGTGGTGATCTGCTGGCTCAAAGAGCTACAAAGAAGGATGTTGAATTAAGGACGCAATTGAGAAGCACGCGATGAAGGAAGATATGTGAAAAGTGATAGGTGGTGGTTCCATTTCAAAAAGGCCAGGCGTAAGGAAAGGAAGTCGGGTAGTGCTTAAAGGAATGAGGTTAACCAAAGTGGGGGAGTCCCACCACCTGCAGTTGGGTTGTGGGGTTGTGTCCTCATGGAGTTGCGGATTGTCGGCATATTGGCAAGTTGTTACAGCTAAGGGAAAGGAGTATAGCGGTAATTGAGCATGGCATTGGATAACTGTGTGCGAAGTTGGTCCTACTGGACCAGGGTTAGGCTTTGGAAGACTAAGAATTCGTGCTTAAGGCATAGGCAAGTTGTAAGGGTAGAGACTCAGTCACGTTCTTCGTTGAAAGGGTGTTCATGTGCTAGGAGAGACTTGGAGTTGATTGTATTCGGGGCCAGTCAGAGTGGTTGACTCTCAGTAGTGGTCCTAATGAATTCAAAAGTTAGAGAATGCGGTGTTTAAGGGTTTCAGGCAGCAGTATAATTAAGAATCAAGCTTCTGCAGTATAAACTCTAAGAGGAAGGAAGATGGTTGGAGTGTTCTATGTTATTTCAGCATGCTGGATAGTATCGGAGGAGTGAGAGAAATAGACTCCGGATTGTAGAAAGATTATCAGGAGGTTGTGAGACGGGTTGCGGAATTTAGGCAGCATGATCTCGTGAATCAAGGTCACTCGGGATGAGTGAGGGTTGAGCTGCTATGAGTTGAAGGAAGTTACTATTACCTTTGAGGCAACTAAAGATGATTAAAAGAAGATAGATTGGTTAGCCATGGTTGAAATGGCACAAGTACGGCAGTGATCAGTTCCTTCCGCATGATTGAGTACGTGTACGGTCTGTGCAGATATGTGTGGGGCATGTCGGCCGTCGTAATAGATTTCAGTTGGAAGCATTCAAGTGCTATGGCATGTCAGGTGTAGGTGGGTCCCAGAAGGGTTATGGTGGTTTAGACCACTACTTAAGGATTTGCATGTATTGTGATTGTGAGAGCTCACTTGTGTGTTATTATGGTTCTCAGGTATTGAGGTAAGTAAAGGATCCATATGATGGAGTGTTCACCCTAATATAGGTTCAGGAGTTATGATGGAATTCTCGCACTATTTCATATTGGCATGTTAGGTGCAGTTAGTAGTATGTAACTGGACGTAAGAATCGAGATTTGTGGTTCGGTGTTAACAAGGATGTCATGATGCTCGAAGGAGCAAGAACAAATGATTTAAATGATTAGAACAAACTGATATTGTCTTCAGTGTCATCTGAGTTCGGTGTTTGGTGAAAGAGGCTTTGTATCCTGGTTACGGGTCCTTGAATTGTTTTATAGCCTTAGGGTGGTAGGTGTTATGGATGTGCATACTTGTTACCTTGTGTGGAAGGCTGTGGGAGCATGACCGTGGGAAGATTGCATAAGTGTGGCATGTAGTCACCTGATTGGTTGAAGAATTAGACCAAGTATAAAAGAGTGTAATATTGCTTAATTGAGAATTTATGCCTGGAAGGCGTTCAGCTCAGTTGGTTGTGGATTGTGGGGTGTTTATCTCGGCTATGATGGTTGTCCTTGTGTGTATAAGAAAAAGGAAGCGGGTTGTTTGGACCCAGGTAAGGCTTTCAGCCTAGTTCAATGCGAGCAGAATCAGCTTGAAGTGAATGAATGGATTTAAACAAGATTTTGGGCTTCATGCGAGTCAGAGGTGTTCATTTCAGTATGGCACTCCTCAAGGAGGGGTATTGGGATATCAGGTGTTGTCCCGTCTTCGTCAAATTCATGTGATATTGTGATTGTGCCGTGTGAGTTGTGAAACGGCTTGATAATTTCTTATGTGTTGAGGTTCCGCGTAGTGACGAGGTTATGTGAGCAGGATGGCTCCTGAGATTCAGATTATATATCGCACCTCAGTCGTGCTGGAGTTTTTGTAGATCAGTCACCCCAGAATGGTATTATGCACTTAGCGTACTTGTGACCGATACTAAGTGATTTGTAATAGTGATCAATTCAGCTCTGTGTATATTTTCTTATGTAAATCTTATGATGGGATCGGGTGGCACGCCGCCACGGGTATGTTATTTGGATCGGGTTTCACGTTGCAACATTGTGATGTTGAGCAAGGCTCCTGTAATTATTTTCTTGTGTTTTAATTCGTAATTTTCTGAGGAAAGTTCATATTAGTTGCGTGAGTTGAGTAGTCCCTTCCGGAGTCATTTCCTTATATGTCGTATTCGAATTGTGGCCTATTGGCGCATTGTGGTATCGTGTGAGGCTAATGGCCATGTTTGGGGTGATTGGTTGTCTGAGCAGTTCATACTGGGTGAGACAAAATTTATAAATCTGGGATCGGTGTGATAAGACTATGCAAGTATATTACAGGACAATCACCATCATTGGTTGTAATGAGATGATGATCTTAGTTAGGAGAAAGGATTTCAATGTTTAGTTAACTCTGTAGTTGGTTAGGAATTTCTACACATTTCCTCTGTTGTGGTGGTATCGTTAGCATTATAGCAAGATGTATGTGTGTATCTTATAAGATGCTTTGAGAGCATCAAATTCGTAGAATTCTGGCTATTAAGGTTCAGGGAGCGTCATTGTGGTCAGATGATGGATTATGCGGTGTATGGTGCTGATTCAGCAAGGATACGCAGTTGTGTTCTGGTGCCTCATGTGGAAGTTGACGTGGTGTTCACATATTAGAAACAGGCATGGCAGAGAATTTCAAGTGTTGGAACTGGGGTCTGAGTTTATTATATGGATAAAAGGGAATATCTTCAGATTTTATCAAGCTAATGTGCTCAATTGGGTTGTGGTAGCACGGGCAGGTGCACGAGGTGTTAAACAGTGATTTCAGATAATTCTGGAGCAGTTCATGGCACGTTCGAGGACAAACGTCTGTTTAAGTGGGGGAGAATGTAACGACCCGCACGGTCGTTTTGAGATCCAGCGCGTCGTTCAGTAGTTGGGAGTCATGAACAGCTTCATTTCGGGTGTTGTGACTTGTGTGTATGGTCATAGTTGAAATTCAGGAGGTTCGGAGTTAAATTGAAAGGAATATTCTCATTTCAGAAGCCTTAAGTTGAAGAAATTGAGTAAGACTAGAATTTTGAGTAAACGACCTCAGAGTCAGGATCCGAAGGATCCAGCAGGTTCGTATGGTGATTTCGGACTTGGACGTATGTCCGGATCGAGATTTGGATAATCCGAGAGCGTTACAGTGTATATTGTGGAAGTCAGCATTTTTGAAGAAATTTCCTAAATTTGGCTTGAAGCGCATTTCAATGATATTGATGTCCGTTTGGGATTCCGAGTCTGGGAATATCTCCGTATGGTGATTCTGGAGTTGGGAGCGCGATCGAAAGTGAATTCGAATGTCCGGAGGTCATTTTGAAGTCATTTGGCTAAAGATAGAAATTTGAAAGTTTTTGAGAAGTTTGACCGAGAGTTTGACTTTTTGATATCGGGTTCGGATTCCAATTCCGAAATGAGAAGCAGGTCCGTAATGTCGAATATGACTTGTGTGCAAAATTTGGGGTCAATCGGACGTGATTTGATAGGTTTCGGCATCGGATGTAGAAGNGGGGTCGGATTCCAATTCCGAAAGTTGGAGCAGGTCCGTAATGTCGAATATGACTTGTGTGCAAAATTTGGGGTCAATCGGACGTGATTTGATAGGTTTCGGCATCGGATGTAGAAGTTTGAAATTTCAAAGTTCATAAAGTTTGAATTTTAGTGCGATTCGAGATTTCGGCGTTGTTTGATGTGATTTGAGGCCTCAATAAAGTTCGTATCATGTTTTGGGACATGTTGATATAATTGGTTAAGGTCCCGAGGGCCTCGGGTGGATTTCGGAAGGTTAACGGAATGAATTTCCGACAAAAGAAAGAAGAAAAAATTGCAGAAAATTTCTGCTGCATTTTTTGGACAGCAAATTGTGCGTCAAAGAGATAACGTTGGAAGCGTATATATAATAATCTATAAGGAATCTGAAAATTTGCAAAACAAAAAAGTTGTAGATCTTGAAGTTTAGCTTTCAGAACATTAAACCATTTAACATTTGGAGTTTTGTGCAAAACGTTATGACTGATTGAAGATGGCTGGTGGGGCACTTTTGCCAGAATTTTCTGGTGCGTGGAGCCGACTTTCGAAGCTCATATCTCGGAATATATAAAGAGTTATATGGTGTACAACATATAAAATTAAAGATCTTCTAGCCTAGTTTCTACATCTTCAAACCGTTTATTATTTGAATATTTCTACAATAAGTTATGGGTGTTGTAACAGAAGATGTTCAACAAGAGAATTTTAATAGGATGTACAACCTGTGCAGCACAAGTGCAAGGTCAACTCGATGAAGCAGGGGCAAATTCTTTAAACACGAATTTTGGCCATTTCTTTCATTTCTTTCATTTGGCTTGGATGATTTTGGAGAGCATTTAAAGGGGGGTTTCATCAAGCATCAAAGGTAAGTTGTTTCTACTTCTTTCCAAGTTAAATACAAGATTTATTACATAGATTTGATATGAGAAATTGGGAAAAATGTGGGAAAATTGCAAGGAAGCCTAGAATTGATAAAATTTGATTTAGCCATGAATTGGAGCATGAAAATTGTAACAAATTGTATATTTGAGTTAGTAAAGTTATGGGTAGAATTTATCTTCGAGAAATTTCGGAATCCGGGCACGTGGGCCCGAGGGCATTTTGGTCAATTCCTTGAGCGGAGTTGGGAAATTATAAATTTGAATTTTTAGTAAATATTATATTATATTTTCATTGGTTTGTCGTTGTTTGGTTAGTTTGGGGGCGTTGTGCATCCATTGGAGTCGTCGGAAGGGCTTAGAAGTCGTTTATGGAACTTAGGAGCGAGGTGAGTCTCCTTTCCAACCTCGTAAGGGGGAAATGTCCCCATAGGTTCCTTATTTGTTATGTATACATGTTGTGGGGGCCGCGTACGTACCAAGTGATGAGAGTCCGTACGTGGCGACTATATTGCTATGTCGGGTATCTTTAGGACTCACGAGCATGCCTCTATGTGCGTTATTTGTACCTGGTATGTATTGTAATTTGTGATTGTTGTTGAGATGAAATGGAAAGGTGAAATATTATGATTTCAATCCCAGTTGGCTACAGTGGTATTGGCACGGTCCTGTTGGGTTCACTGTTGAGTCGGTACACATTTAAACCTATATATGAATATGCACTTGTTATCGAGTCAGCACACGAGTCGCAGGCTGGAGGCGCGATCGTGGGTCAGCTTATATATTATTATTATCGAGTCAGCACACGAGTCACAGACATGATGCGCGTTCGTGGGTAGCTTATCATTATCGAGTCAGCACACGAGTCGCAGACTAGATGCGCGATTGTGGGTCAGCTTATATATTATTATTATCGACTCAGCACACGAGTCGCAGGCATGATTCGCGATCGTGGGTAGCTTATCATTATCGAGTCAGCACACGAGTCGCAGACTGGAGGCGCGATCGTGGGTCAGCTTATATATTATTATTATCGAGTCAGCACACGAGTCGCAGGCATGATGCGCGATCGTGGGTAGCTTATCAGTATCGAGTCAGCACACGAGTCGTAGGCATGATGCGCGATCGAGGGTAGCTTATCATTATCGAGTCAGCACACGAGTCGCAGACTGGATGCGCGATCGTGGGTCATCTTATTACTATTGAGTCAGCACGCGAGTCGCAGGTATGATTTGCGATCGTGGGTTAGCTTATGACCTCAGTCCTTATGACTACCCTTATGACTCCGGTCGGTTGTCTTTTTCTGGTATTGTATTATCACTTAAGTCTGAGTCACTTATTGTGGGATTGACAAGTATTGTGTAAACGGAGGATTTGGCACTTGCAGTTCATTTTTAGTTGTTACTTGGATTCCATTATTTGCTTATGTACTTGTTGATTTCTGCTTCACATGCCTACTACTTCAGCCATATCTCTTTTTATATTATATTGCTGGACATTAGTGAGTATCTAGTCGACCTCTCGTCACTACTCCTTCGAGTTTAGACGGGATACTCACTCGGTACATATATGTATATGTACTCATACTACACTTTCTGTGCATTTTGTTGCACAGGTACCTTTATAGTACATTGATCGATTTGGGGACTTATACGAGCTGCATTCATCCAGAGGCGTTCCACAGATGCCGGAGTCTCCCTTCTGTGTACTTATATTTTATATTTATTGCCTTTGTCCAATTTGTTTTTCGGAAAAGCGTTGTATAATTGTATAAATTCTTAGACATTGCTCATGGACTTGTGTCACCGGGTTCTGGGGATGTCTTGGTATTTCTTTTCTTGTATTAAGTTGGTTTCTTGCCGTGTTTAAATTACGAAATTTATTTATTTAATAATGGAAATGCAAGAAGAGGCTTCGATTCTAAAATGTTAAACAGGAAAGTGTTCCAACTGATTAAAGGGTCGGCTTGCCTGACAGTGGTGTCCGGCGCCATCACAACCCATAGGTTTTGGGTCGTGACACTGTGCATCTCATTAACATGTATAATACAGGGGAATAATCCAAGGGAAAACAGTTATAGAACAACATATATCAGAATTCAAGCGCACAATTCAAGAAGAGATCATAAGCATATTTTTTCCGATTAACAGGTTATAACAAATACAGTTTGCACCAGCTCCGCGTGTACGGGATGCATGAACAAAGTAACATGTGCTTAAATGCTTATACAAAATCATAGAGTTTCTATGCATAATAATGATCCAATTCCGTATTAATTATCAAATAACATGTTCATGAGACCTTTACGAAAATCCAATACATCAACGCATGATGATAACATTCTTTTTACATCAATCCGATGCGCTACCATCAACTCAACAAACGTGAGATATTAACCCAATATAGGTAAACCCATCTTGGCAACCAGATCGTCAAATAATAACAGAGGCATAGGATAACATGTTAGATGCAACGTAAAAACAACTAAAATGCATGATAAGGCATAAAGAATGCATGTGCATGATCAAGAATGCCATCCATATACCGCCACATGAACATTATTAATAGTGAAATGCCACCCATATATTCCACACAACATCAACAGTAAAATGTCACCCTTATACTCCACATAACATCACTAGTGAAATGCCACCCTTATACTCCACACAATATCAATAATAAAATACCACCATTATACTCCACACATCATAATCAATCACAACAATTGTGATACCACAATCCGCTCATCATGTCCATAGGTTCCATGATCATAACAAATTCAAAAATACAATGCATCATCAAGAGACATATTCTCACAATTCATCAATAAGGTGCACAACGACATGGAAATAGTAAAGTGTGGATGTGCTCCAGATATAAGACATGATTACAACTATATCAGCTTAACAATGATTCCCCAAATGCCTACCTTGGCTAATTAGGGGATAGTAATTCAACAACATGATCTCCACCACAAATGAATAAGCTCACGTAGTCATATAAAGAATCACACATATATCATAGAGATCACATAATCGAATCGAGAAATAACACAAGAATAACAAGTGTGAATGTGTGTTCATAACATACATGTGACTACGTCTAAAGAAAGTATAGCATCAATCTCAAGATTAGTTTAGCATGTTCAAATTAAGGTACCAATAGCCTCAACATTACTCTAACATGGTTTATTATACTCATGTGGTCAACAAGGCATAAGGAGATCTAGAATTCTACCCCGAGCATGGATACCCATGACACATGTATATACGCTTGTCACCTCATATATACATCACCTCCACATATAGAAGTCAATATCAATTAATAGTAAAAATACCCTCAACCGTAGTTAGGGATGACACTTACCTGAAACAAGCCAAATAAATACTCTAAAAATGCCTTCATGTGCAAATCAATCTCCAAACAGCTCGAATCTAGCAAAAACGAACTCAAGAACATTAGATAATGCTATAGGAATCAAACTCAAACTACAAAAATCAAATTTTTAGTCAAATACTCAAAGGCAATCAAAATGTCAACCCGGGACCGCACCCTGGAACCAACAAAACTCATAAATTCCAACAACTCAATTAAAAGAGAGTCCAACCATACAAGTTTTACCCAAATCCGACTCTGAATCGACGTTCAAATCTCAATTATTCACTTTAGAAAAGTTTTGCCAACCCCCCCCCCCCCCCCCCCCCTCCAATTTCTCTTTAAGATTCATCAATCAAATGCCAAAATCAAGGATGGAATCATGAAAAATAATCAAATCTCAGTTAAGAAAACTCCCCCCAATCCAAGTGGCGAAAATCGCCTAAATAATCTCCTCAATCCGAGCTCCCAATCGCAAAATATGATAAAAATGACAACTTATATGCACTACCAAGTGGTACCCTACGCGATCGCGGTTGTACCTTCGCGATTGCAAAGTAAAATTTGCCTCCATCCCAACTAAACGTCACGAACACGACGTCTCCCTCAGCGAACGCATAGACCCACGCTTACCAAGCCTTCGCGAACATGACACTCTCCGCGCGAACACGATGGCCAAAACCCCGCTTGACCAACAAAACTTCGTGAATGCGTCATATTCATCGCGAACATGGTGAACAAACACCAGGGACCCAAAACCTTCTACACGATTGCAACATACTGATCACGAACGCGAAGAGCAACAGAACACTAGAACGTCAACTATCTCAAAGTGATTCAAAATGTCTGAAACTACCCCGAAACTCACCGGAGCATCTTGGGACCCCGTCCGAACATATCAACAAGTCTCAAAACATAATATGAACCTACTTGATGCCTCAAATCACAGTAAATAGCATCAAAATCATGAGTCGCACCTCAATTTAATTTTAATAAAATATTTCAAATTTAATTCAAAACTTACGCCGAACACGTCTAAACAACTCGGAATGAACCTAAACTTTGCACATAAGTTTCAAATAAAATAACAAACCTATTTCATCAAAATCTATATAAGTCTGTCAACATAACCTAACTGGAGATTATTTCTTCAACCTTAGTCCATAAATATTAGAACTCAATCTCCATTATCCAAAATTCCTTGTGAGACTCTATTCTCACATCCATATACTTTATAAGTCTAACAAGCTGCATCAAGCCATAACCATAGTCAAAGATATAATCACACAATATAGCACATACTTATGTACTCATAGTAATCACAATAGCTACTCATTACTAAATCCGGTACTGGTAACAAACCTTTTGTCAAATAAAACCTTGTTCCAAACCTTCACAACACCGCTAATGATGTAAGAAACATATAGAAACTCATAATCACTCGCCTAATCAACAAGTTGTGGAGTTCTCTCACCCAACAAGAATGATTGCCAAACTCTAAGCTGGTTAATTACATTCTTATCCAGAAATCCCTTATTCAAGTTTGATTGCACTAATTCTAGGTACAGTGATCTCATCTCATCCAGTACAATTTATTCTACTGACAAGCCACACCAAATGCCAACTACTCACATACGAGCCAATTCACACCTAACAAGCAACAACTCGAATATCACCCAAGATCGAAGGAGGACCAAATGAGAGAACCACCCAACAAGTCCAACAAGTACCACCACACAACACAACACTATGATCCCATCTCACAAGAGAGAATCAAGGCACAAAAAATAAGCACGAAGAAGCATGTCCTATCATAAATCCGATGCGGTGCGTGACCCAGTCCAAACATACTAATCCTCATGAATGTAATAACCCGATCGATCGTTTTGTATATTTAAGCCTTGTTTTCCCCTTTTGAAGCTTCTTGTAGGTGTATATTTGGTTTTATGAATTATGGGGATGATTGGTTTCGTTTCAGGGAAGTTTTGGAATGATTTGGTTCCTTTGGTTCTTGGTTAGAAGCTTAAGTTGAAAATATTGATTGAGATTTGATTTTTATGAAAATGACCCTAGAATGGTGTTTTGATGGCTCCAACAGGTTTGTATGTTGATTTTGAAATTAGGCGTATGCTTAGAATTGAATTCGGAGGTTCCTAGGTTGAGTTGGCTTGTTTGTCGAAAGTTGGCAATTTGAAGGTTTAGTAATATCTTAAGTTTGACCATAGGTTGACTTTGTGGCTATCGATTTTGGATTTTTGTTTCGAGACTTAGAATATGTATGTTTATTCATTTGAAACATGTTTGCAAAATTTAGTGTCATTCCGAGTTGGTTTGGTAGGAATCGGGCGTTTGATTGTGATTCAAGTGATTCTTGGGTTCATAGTAATTTTTTTATGTGTTTTGGTATCTGATTCGTAGTTTCGGATGTTGTTTTGGTGTCTTGATCAGCAAGCGAGTTCTTATGATTTTTTAGACTTGTGTGAATAATTTTGTGGGAGCCTCGAGGGCTTGGGTGAGTTTCGAACGTATTTCGAATTGATTTGGTCATGTCTCATATTTGCTAGTGTTGCAGGTCTCGCAAATGCGAGACACTGTCGCATTTGCCAACCTAGCATTTGCGAGGTGAGGGATCGCATTTGTGAGGTGGGATGGGGGCTTCCATGTTCGCATTTGCAAACTCGTTATCACTTTTGCGATTGGGAACCTGGGCTGGATTGATCGCTTTTGTAATCACACGGTCACTTTTGAGAAGGGGCCTGACTTCGCAAATGCAAAGTCAGGGTCTCATTTGTGACTTTTCCTGTGTTCATCAAGTGCCGTATTTGCGATGGATTTTCCTCATTTGCGAGGGTTTGCATTTTCGAACCTTAGGTCGCATTTGCGACTTCTGCAGCTGAACGAAATAGAGGGATTCGGGACTTAGCTTCATTTATCACATTTTTGAACCCTAGACTCGGTGGGAGGCAATTTGAGGAGATGTTTTCATACACAACTATTGGGTAAGTGATTTTGATATAATTTCAATTAAATTACATGATTGTTTATGAGATTTAACATCTAATCCACGGAATTTGAAAAGATTTTTTTTTGGAAATTTTGACTATGTTTTGGAAAATGAAAATTTGAGAATTGAGGTTGAATTAGACTCGATTTGAAAACAATATATATACATGGACTCGTGGCTTTACAGGTAGTTGAGATCTACCTTTGGATACGGGTTTTGACCGAGCGGGCTTGGGGTTGACTTTTGAGAAATTGTGTAAAGATCTTAACTTTAATTATCGGAATTGGTTTTTCTTGCGTTATTTGATGATATTGAGTCATTTTGGTAAGATTTTAGCCGCGCGGAGGTGAATTTTAATGGAAAAGGTATTTTTGAGTATTGATTTGGCCTAATTGAGGTAAGTATCTTGCATAACTTTGTGTGGGGAAACTACCCCGTTGTGATGACCCAAAAGGTCATCTTACATAATCTAAGTTGTATCTGTGTTCCGAGGCTCCGAGAGCCTCCTTTAGTCTCACCTCGATATGCGTGCGCAGCCCGGACGTGTAGCCGGGAAGCTATTATGTGAAAATCTGATAAAAACTGAGTTTTGATAATTAATAAATTAATATAGTTGACTTTGGTCAACATTTCTGGTAAACGGACCCGGACCCGTGATTCGACGGTCCCGGAGGGTCCGTAGGAAAATATGGGACTTGGGCATATGCCCGGAATCGAATTCCGAGGTCCCAAGCCCGAGAAATGAATTTTTAAAGAAAATTGTTTTCTGAAAATAATAAAGGATTTTGAAAATGAATAATTATGTGAAAACCGTGTTACCGGGCCCGTATTATGGTTCCGGAGCCCGGAACAGGTTTATTATATGTTATGTGACTTATCTGTGAAATTTGGTATAAAACGGACTTGAAATGACGTGATTTAGATTAAAAATGGGAAATTTAGAAGTTTAAGAAATTTCTAAGAGTTTTGAGGTTTAATTACGTG
>ML287504.1:545-25952 GCA_005239495.1 Nicotiana undulata | reverse complement strand
TGTCTAACCTCCATAAAGCATCTGCGGACATAGTCGCTCCCTCAGCTGCTGGAGCTGGAATAATTTAGGCAACTATTGAGTTGCGAAACCAATTATTAAGCCTATGCTTAATAGTATTGATATATTTTGATATGATTTGGGATGTAAGCCATGTTTGGGGCCTAGTGCCGATCTGTTTACCCCTTGGGGGTTGTTTTTACTTTTTTTCTCACTTGATATGTTATGATTTCCACTCGGTCTTTTCTTGATGATTGTTTTGACACTCAGAGTCTTTTGATATTATTTCTTGAAAATGAAACACTATTTTTGGGTCGAGAACCCGGTATAATGATGGCCCGAGTGGCATGTTGAGAGTGTCTGACTGAGTGAGGCCGCAGGCTAATATTTTGAGGATGTTATGATATGAGAGAGGCCGAGGGCCAATATTGTGAGTGATTTATGCCATGATGTAGTTTGTTATATTGCTTGGGCTGTAGGAGCCCCTCCATAGTCTGTACACACCCCTAGTGAGTGCAGGTACCTACTGAGTGCGAGTGATGCCCGCGGGATTGATACTGAGTGACTGTGAGGTTGCCCGTTGGGCTGATACTGAGTGATGGAGAGGTGCTGAGGGAAATATTATGAGAGATGATTATGGCTCGAGGGGCAGATTTATGATGATATTTTACTGAGTTTTTTACTATGATTCACTTCATTTTTCAAACTGATTTTACTAAGAAATATTAGAAAATATACTTGTTTCAAAGGATTGTTTTTCTGAAAATTGGTTTTCGAACTTATGTATATNGGGCTGATACTGAGTGATGGTGAGGTGCTGAGGGAAATGTTATGAGAGATGATTATGGCTCGAGGGGCAGATTTATGATGATATTTTACTGAGTTTTTTACTATGATTCACTTCATTTTTCAAACTGATTTTACTAAGAAATATTAGAAAATATACTTGTTTCAAAGGATTGTTTTTCTGAAAATTGGTTTTCGAACTTATGTATATTGTATTGAGACTTGATGTATTATTGTTTTGTGGATTGGTGTTTGTGTTGTGTGTTTCATATACTTCAGACTGTGATTTATTTTCATTACTACTGAGTTGACGTACTCATCATTACTCCATGCACCCATGTGTGTAGATCCAGGTACTAGTGCGGAGCAGTAGCCATCTTTGTTCGTTAGCATCAGCTTTACGGGATTTCGAGGTAGCTGTCCACCGTCCGCAACTTCTCCATTTCCCTTCTTTTATTAGTATTAGTATTTATTTCATAGACATTATTTAAGACATTAGCAGAGTTAGTTTTAATTCTTAGATGCTCGTGACCATGTTGACTCTAGTCTTGGGAGGTTTTGTTTAGACTGTTAGATTATTATGGGGACGTAAGACTTAATAAAATTAATTATACTTCGTTTGCTGTTTGTTATTGATTTGTGAAATATTATAATAGAACGAATGGGTAGTGATGTGATGGTTGGCTAGACTAGTTCCACGATAGGCGCCATCACAACCTATTAGGATTTGGGGTCGTGAAATTCGGGGCGTGACACTCAACCCCAATCTACCCTTAATTTTCCCAAAAAACCTTCCCAAATCAAGTAATTTCAGATCTTAGAATCTGAAATCCTAAAAAATCGACCCCATTTGATTTTGAACAAATTAACGGTTGTAACCTACATGGGTCAATTTCTCTTGACAAGAGCAATTGATTCATGTGGGTTTGATTTGTTTTCAAACCCCGCCGGGATCCGGCCAAAGTCCGGCGACCTCGACTTTTCCGGCCAAGCCTTTTCCTATTAACTGATACCCCCCTCTCTTATTTTCTTTAATTATTTATGTATTAAAATTAGTCACCTAGTTTTAGTCTTAGATTTTTTCTGTTAATTACTGTTTTTTGGACTAATTAGTTAGGGTTCATAGGTTTTCAGTTCTTTTCTTACTAAATGCTGTTTCGAATTTAGCTATGAGTTTATTTGTTGATTCTTTATATGACTTAACCAATTTTAGCTTTAGTTAGGGTTTTGCAGATTTTCCTTTTGACTGTCTCCTCCCCTAAAAGTAGTATATTAGTTATTTGAGTGTATTAATCAACTGATAGTCTACTTATGCATGTTTTAGGTTGATTTAAAACAGTAACTTAAGTTAACATCTGATTTTGTTGCCTAAGTTCTGAGCTATTAATGCAATTGCCTTTAATTAGTTACTGATTTTCAGTTTAGTTATATGTTAATCTTGATCTTTGTAATTCACTAATTTTGACTCTTAGGTTAGGTTTTGCACCTTTAACTGTCCTAAAACAGCCCGTTAGTCATTTATTCATGTTAATTGATCAACTTCCATCATAAATAATCATGCATGTTAACTGTTTGTTTGAAATCAATTCCTGACTTAATTGATTCATCATGAACTATTAAGTAAATATGTGTGGTTCAAATAGAATTCTGATTTTGGTCCGTTAATGGAATGTTAGTTGTACATGACTAGTTAGCCTAAGCTTATGTTGAAACTAAAAGCCTAACTCCTAATTTAGGATAATTAATTTAAGTCTAATACTTAGCTAACCAGACATGATATGACCACTTGAATTAGTTTAACCTAAATCTTGAAAATAACTCACTTAGGTTCAATTGCTTAGGCTCGATTAATTTCACTTTTAAAGAAGTTTAGCCTCCAACTCCTTCATTAGTGATTAACTATTAATCTTAATAACTTATTTAGGTCAAAATTAGCCAACTTAATAAGTAACTTAGCCCTGAACACTAAGGGGTAATTTTAGGGGTGTATTTCAGGGTAGTTTAGGAGTTTTAGGTGAGGAATCTTGGTTGTAACATCTCAAGAAACTTCTAGAATGAAGATAAACATCAAAATAAAATAAGAAAGTCATTAAATCAGATTTTTCTGGGTGAAAATAGTAATTTTCAGGGGTAAAAAGGGCTGTAAAATATAAGAACTTTCTAGAAATGGTACAACTATCCTAGTTGTTACAAAGATGCTGAAAATAAGATAACAAAGACAGCTATACTGTACTATTTTCAGATTTAAAAAGATAAGGAATATTCTTAAAATATGCTCACCTTCGATACCCTATATATAGACTACTAAATTCTGAAAATCAGATACAATTAGAGAAAATCATTCTGAAATTTACACACATACTACATTGGAGAAAAATATTGTTCTGGAAAAGCACATTACTCTGAAAACACAAAAACACTGAAAATACTAATATGGGTACAAAAATACTCCAAAAATTGGTTTTCTTCAAGCTGTAGTTTCTTTTGAAAAATTGGTCTTTCAGCTGTGGTTGCTCCAAAACTTGTTTTTCTATGGTTTTTCTAGGGTAAAACTGGCCAATTTGTGCTGATTTTCCTGGGTTCTCTCTGGTTGGTTGTTGTATTTTTGTTGCTATTTTAAAGCTCACAAATTTATGGTTTTCTTGACTGTTATTTGGTCAGTTTTCTTGTTGATTTTTCACTCTTAAGGTATGTAACGACTCTTTGCTTTAAATAGAATTTCTTTGTCTCAAAGGTCTATGTTTGGTTTATGTTGAAATATGTTATGGTTGTTTGGTTTTCCCGTTAGTCTTTAAAGTCATGAACATGTAAATTTTGTGCTGATCAATGTCAATGGACCATGTGTTAGTTGTTGTCTTGAGTTTCTATTAGTTTTTGTTATGAAATCTGAATTACTTTTGCAATATGTGTTTAGTTTTTCTTCACGACTCTGCTTGTATGCTAAATCTGTCCATATACACTCATAAACTATAATTGATGATATGAAAACTTTATGTTTAAAATAGCATTAAAGGAGGTGAATCTGACCCCCAATTGGTCAGATTCACTCCATAATAATGCATAAATTTTTATGTTAGTTGTTAGAAAAACCAGTAGTAGGCTGCATGTATTTTCATCCTAGTATTGAAGTAATGAGTGACCCTGGTTTTGGTTAAAGCTGAAGTATCATTTAGTTTAAGACACATTTATTTTCATGTATATTAGGGGAGAAATTGTACTTTGAAGTGGAACAACAATGTAAAAGGGTACATCTATTTATGTAGAGTCACTGTACTCCCTCCATTCCAATTTATGTGAACATGTTTGACTGGACAAGGATTTTAAGAAAAAATGAAGACTTTTGATATTTGTAGTCCTAAACAAGTCAAAAAGGGGCCCGGAGTACTTGTGTAGTTGTAAAAGTTTTTCATTAAGGGTAGAATTATAAGTTTAAGCTAAATTGTTACGAAATTTAAAAAGGGGTCACTCTTTTTGGAACGGACCAAACGAAAATAGATTAATCACATAAACTAGAACACATTGAGTATTATTTTTCATAACCGCGCTAAACACGGACAAATTTAGTAGTTGTACTCTATTTGGTAATGTTTCTTGCTTAAGGGTGTGTTTCAAGAAAAACACATGGAAAATTAGCTTAGCTTTTTCAAAGGCACATGTTAGCCTTCGATTGCTAAAATTTTATTTTCCCCTAAACTTATCCGTCACTATGATGTGTTCTACGCTTTTGTTCTCGTGACCATTGTTAAGCCCTATTATTCCCCAGTCATGCCTTGACTACTGTTGTATGCTATTAATCAGTATGCAGAGGCTGATCGGAGCTAGAGAAATAGATAAGGATTCAGACGAATACAATAGTTTTTGCTTAGATCCTGTATTTGTATCAGGGAATCCACTAAATACAAATATTTAACTGCAAATCTAGTAACTAAAATGAGCTATGAGTTTGATGGCAAGTTCAGCATGTAGCCCCTAAGTGAGGAAATTAACTAAATAACCAATATCTAATCCAATGCTAGATATTCTACAAAATAATACAATATAAAGAAGATTGACGATTTCACATTCATAATGAATTAGCAGATATAACAACTAGCTAGGGATCTTTCATACGGATTCTAATGGAGGGGTTGTAGTTTGCGTAGTTGTCATCTCCAGTTTTAAATTAGTTCGCTTTTCCTTCTTGTGTTGCTTCATCTCACCATAAAAATATGAAATGAAGCCCCAAATAGAGAGGAAAAGTGCCACTCCTTTTTCAGGTTGAAATTTTTCATGGAATATAATAACAGCTAAGACTTCTGTAACTGGGAGCAAGAGAGCAATAATGACACCAGAGAGCAAAGAGGAGGAACAAGAAAGGACTCCAAGGGCTCCCACAAAGAAGAATTGCCAAATAATCGCACTCCATACTAGCACAATATAGTATTTTCCCTCTCCAAGTTCAAATTGTCTCGCCTCTCTTGAAATTGCCTGTAAAAATTATTTATACAGTATCAGTTTCTAAAAGAAAAACAGTCCCCTGCACGAAGTATATCGCGTTCATGCAAGATTCAGGGAAAGGCTGCCGCATAAGGGGTATGATGTAGGGAGTCTACCATAATGCAAGCATTATTGGCTGATTTCACGGCTCGAATCGGTGATCTATAACGGAGACAACGTTACCGTTACTCCAAGACTCCGCTACATTAATTTATACTATCAATGTATATAAATTAAATCTAAAATTATGTGATGTAAGAAATTTAAGTCGTTCTTTACATGGAAATCATCCATGTGTAGAGTAAGTATTTTTCACCTAACTGGATTTACTGATAACAACTACCACGTGATAGAAGCATGGAACACTTAATGGGAAAGGCTTGAATGCGTATGAATTATCACTGCTGCATCTAAACCTGCCACAGGTTACTATCTACTAATTAAGTACCAATAAAACTCACTCCATACCTTGTGTGCAGTCTAGTATACGAAAAAGAACAACCAAAACTCTTAACCTTAAATGAATCTTATTAGTAATAATTTTGCCAAAAAGAGAAATAAAGAAAAAAGTGTGGTCATTGTAAATATTCTTCCTAGGCAAGAAACTAAGGAATTACTTACTAACTAAATAGGAGTATGAGTTGCTCCTATATAGTTTTTAAAATATATTAAAGTTGTATAAAACCAACTACAGGTAATTGTCCAAATATAATAAACCGTGAATTATAAGTAACTTGAAAAGTAACATAAGTGGCCTATTAAACTATAATGATTAAATTATATTGACAAAGTTAAAAATCTTTATACTATCAGTATACATAATAAACTTAATTTCTTGCTAATAAAAAAATAAGAAGAAAGATGCTACGAGAGAGTTAGGTTATTGATATACCCTGAAGTCGTTGTTTACTATCATCCCAACAGTTGCAAAAGCAGAAGCAAAACAACAAATCACCATTTGAACTTCCAACACAAACGCATAGGTAATAGTTTGCGTTGCTTTAATGTACATTAACTCCACCATTGGCATGACAAATCCATATAAAGCAGCAGCCAAAAGCGTCAAAACAAACCCTAATATATACTCCTTCCTCGACTCTCCCTTTGGCCTATCTTTTCCAGCATGTAGTGCCAAAACCACTGCTCCAACAGTCAATAAAACTATAGCATTAATAGAATGTGCCGTGAACTTTTGCTTTACGAGGAAAAAAGCAAAAACAGCTGTGAAAGCAAGTTGAGTTGCAAGAATTAGAGTAGAAGTTGAGACTGGTAATTTTGAGTTTCCATAAGCATATAAATAATTGTCAACACCGGTTAGGATACCAAATACAGAACTTGCTAAAAATATCGGAGGTGTTATGAGGAAAAGTTTTTTGTTGTCGTTTTTTCGACGTTGGAAATAGGCAATGGCAAGAGGGATCAAGATAAGTGGCCAACCAACAGTTTGTAGCCAACTCGAAAACCAAATTCTTTTGCCACCGTGAAGGAAATAGAGGCGCATAATCAATGGACCACCACAATTACCAATTACTAGCAAAATACAGTTTATGACAAGAAGAATTTTTCTCATTCTTTCATTAATATGAGTTGCCATTTTTGTTATGTTTTTTTCTTCCTACATTAAGACGAGAAATAAGACTTAGGGATGAAGCTTTTTATATAGTATATGACAAAAGGGGTAAGTAGGAAAAGGAAAGAAGTAAAGACAAGGGGTCATGACATCGATGTCAAGCTATGGCTGTATTTAGGCTGTCAAATTTAGCCCCAGCGCCCAAATGACCTGCCCAACTCGGTCGGTCATTGATCCTCCCATTTATTGACCCCTCAATTATTGATTCAACACCCGTCCAAAATCGGCTCAAAACTCGCTCATTTGACACCCTGACTTAAGTGTACTAGAGATTAATTTGGTACACTTAAGTGAGTCAAAAAGTTTAACAAATGATTGTTGAATTATTGTTGTTTACACATCAGTACTCGTATTGTTAATTCCACTTCACGAGCTTGCGTAATATAAGTTGCTTTATAAATGGTATTACTAATATGTGACTACTCATGAGGCCGACTCGTGCACAAAATTTGACCCTTCTACTTTTATTTAAAACTAGTCTTTGGTACACGCTTTGTGCGTGTACCCTAATTTAATAAATATATAATTTTAAAAAGTTATATTAACTATGACTATAATTTTATCCACTAAGGGGTCATTTGGTTGCCGGTTAGAATTATGCAGGTATTAGTTATGCAGGAATAAGTAATGCAGGGATTAGTTATACAGGTATTAGTAATACATAGATTAGTTACTGTAACGATCCGACCGGTCGTTTTGAGAATTTAAGCTTCGTTCGGTGGTATAAGGTCATAAGCAGCCTTACATGGTTTATATCAACCTGTGTGCGTGGTTAGATTCAGTTACCGGGGTTAATCCGGAGTCGAATTGGGAGAGAATTTTCAAATTTTGAAGCTTAAGTGAAGAAAGTTGACCGGAGGTTTGACTTTTGTATAAACAACCTCGGAATGAGTTTTGGGCAATGTCAACAGCTCCGTATGATGATTTTGGACTTAGGCACATGTCCGGAATTTGATTTGGAGGTCCGTAGAGTGATTTGGGGTAATTTGGCGAAAGTTAGAATTTCGACGATTTCGACTGATAGGTAAAATTTTGATATCGGGATCGGAATGGAATTCCGAGAGTGGCTGTAGGTCCGTTGTGTCATTTGGGACTTGTCTGCAAAATTTTACGTCATTCCGGGTTGATTTGATAGGTTTCGACGCGAGTGTTGATATTTGAAGTTTTGAAAATTCATAAGTTTGATTTTTGGTTTGATTCATTGTTTTAGTATTGTTTTATGTGTTTTGAAACCTCGATCGAGTCCGTGTTAGGTTATATGACTTGTGTGTGTGGTTGGCGGGGTCCCGGGGGCCTCGGGTGTGTTTCGGATGGGTGTCGGGTCCATTTTCCTTATTTTCGGACAGCTGACAATTTGCCTTCTGGTTTCCTTCTATGCGATCGCATAGGAGTAGTCGCGATCGCATAGTGTCTATTTGGGCAGCCCAGTTTTTCTTAATCGCGATCGCATAGTCTACTTCGCGATTGCACAGCTTGTAGACTTCACTCTACGCGATCGCATACACACGTTCGCGATCGCGGAAGTATATTTTCCTCTTCTTCGCGTTCACATCTTCACAATCGCGATCGCACAATGCTATTTTGGCAGTGGCCATTTCTTCTTCTATGCGATCGCAATAATTGACCCGCGATCGCATTGAACAAAAAGGTACCTGCGCAGTTTTTCCCTTTCCTCTTCGCGATCGCAAACCATATTCCGCGATCGCGATTCATTACACACCTAGGCAGAATATAAGTTACCAAAAATCGGGATTTCACCATTTTTGACATATTTTGTCTTCTAGAACTCGGTTTTGGGCGATTCTTTGAGGGTTATTCACAGAAATCAAATGAGTAAGTGTTCTTCCACTATAATTAATTATATTTTATGAATTAGTTCTTATTTTTATCATTTAAAGTTTTGGGTCGAGAGAATTGTGGGTTTTGAAAGAAAACTTCTCAGAGGAAATTTCATGATTTGAAAGACCCAATGACATCGGAATTTGATAAATTTAGTATGGGTGAACTCGTATCGGAATGGGTAATCGGAATTTGTAAAATTTGTCGTGTTCCGAGGTGCGGGCCCGGGGGTCGACTTTTGGGTCGATTTTTATAAATTAGTAAAGATTGAAACTTTATTATTCGGAATCATTCCTTATACGTTTTATATGTATTTTGAAGTTATTTTAGTTGATTTTGAGCCGTCAGGAGGTCTTTCCGCCCGAGAAGTCTATTTTTGAGTACCGGGTTGTCGTCTTTGAGGTAAGTATCTTTTCTAACCTTGTGTGGGGGAACTACACCTTAGTATTGAGTCTTCTATGTTGATTGTAGCCCGCGTACGCGAGGTGACGAGTGCGTACTCGGACTTATTTGCAAATAGATTGTCCTTTAAGGATTTTAGGTCCTCATGTCCCCCGCGTATGAATTAAGAATTGTTATACCTGAATCCTTGAATTCTAGTTTCATCTCTTCCTACTCAAATTAGAAGTTAATTATTTAGAGTTTCCTTTGCTTCTTGTTTGCCTTAATGGACTTAAATGCAGACTTTGCCTTTCCTACTGTTATGCTATATCTTCCTTCATACACTACTTATTTGACTAAACTAGTATGATCTCGCCCTATAATTATTTAACAGTAATTGGAATACCTATACGTTGGTGTCAAGCATGCCCCTGAGTCGTACTTGGTGATTTAAATGATTCTCCCGTAAGTGCCACTTGGGTTTAGTTGATGACCGTCCATGTTGATGATATTTCTTTGGGTTGCCTATCTATTGTGCATTCGTTCAAGCTGAGTTTATTCGGTGGAGTTAATTGTCTAAGTGAGATTGGTTATAGCTGATTCCCTTGCCGGGATGATTTGGTTTCTTTGGTTGTGAACTTGAATATATAGAATCGTTGCTATGTTTGCCTTGTTTTCCCCTCGTTATGCTGTTCTCTTTGTGCTTGGCATTCCTTTTAGAGGCTACATCTTATGAGTGAGTTTTTGCCATTCTTGTGATTCAAGTCTTTGTATTGATTTGCTCATCGCACCTTGCATTCTGTTTTTGTTGCTTTTGCGCCTGTTGTGGCAATGTATGTTGTTTTTGTCGCATTCTGGTTGTTCTCTTCAGTGACTGCATTGCATATTTAAATTGGGACTACGGACGAGATTCTGGGAGCTTTCCCCCTGTACTGCATCGCATATATAAATTGGGACTACGGACGAGATTCCGGGAGCTTTCCCCTGTACTGCATTGCATATTTAAATTGGGACTACAGACGAGATTCCGGGTGCTTTCCCCCTGTACTGCATCGCATATTTACATTGGGACTACGGACGAGATTCCCAAAGCTTTCCCCCTATACTGCATCGCATATTTACATTGGGACTACGGATGAGATTCCCAGAGCTTTTCCCCTGTACTGCATTGCATGACAAGTTCTGAGTTACGAACTAAGTTCTGGTGGTTTTATCATTGAGGAGATTTGGATCGAAAGATATACATAATATATATATTGAAATGTATAGCTGAAAAGCAATTATCTCCAGAAAAAGTTATGTCTGAAGGACTTCTAGTTCGAAGTATATTTGAAAAGTATTTGTCTTGCAGAAATGATATTGAAAGAGCAGTATTTTGGAAAGTATATTTGAACACCACGTATTTTGAAGGGACTATGCTTTAAAGATTCCTCTTTATAAAAAATATAAATATACATTCAGTGAAAGTATGTTTCAAAGAAGAAATTTCTCTATTCCAAAATGATTTTATCTTTAAAGCTTTCGAAATAAACTCACGACTTAAAGGTTTTCGCTCGAAGGTTTGACCAGCTTTATTGAGTTTTTTGGCTAAGGCCTGATGTGAATAAATTGATGCAGTGCTGAGTTGCTAGTGTTTATATTGGGTTGTGATTCCCGACATTTGGCTTGCATTCTTCCATTCTCTTTGCGTATTTCTGTTATGCTGTCCGTTGATCGAAATTGCTGAATTTTCTTCTGTATTATTCTATCGTACCGTTAATTATATCGAAAAATCTTTAGATTGATATTATGTTTCGGTCATTCTTATATTTATGCCTTTTTACTTGATAGACCAGTGGTGTCTTGACTAGTCCTCGTCACTACTCCACCAATGTTAGTCTTGATACTTACTGGGCACCGCTGTGGTGTGCTCATACTACACTTTTGCGCATTTTTGTGTGTAGATCCAGGTATTTATTGTTAGCAGTTGTGCGGGTTCATTGACGAGGAGACTCAAGGTAAACCTGCTGCTGCGTTCACAAGCTTCGGAGTCACCTTCCGGTTGATTTCAACTGTACTTACTTATTCTAGACAGTTGTAGTTAGATTCGGTAGAAAGATTTCATAGAGCTTATGACTTGTATTTATCGGGTTTTGGGGAAAATGTAAACTTAGTCAAGATTTCTGTTATCGAGATTGTTAAAGTTCTTTTATTATTGTTATTGTGGTTAAATGTTAGGCTTACCTAGTCTCTAAGACTAGGTGTCATCACGGTACCCAACGGAGGGAAATTTGGGTCGTGACAGTTACACATGGATTATTATTTTTGAATATTTGGTTTGTTGTATTACAAATTGATCGACATTATATAAATTTTAAAGTAAAATACTTATTTACTGGTTTTGTCTCTAGATTGAGAAAATGAAGAGCCTAGCAATGCGGCAACAATATCTCCACGCTTGTTCTCCAAAGGGTTTGATGCAGAACAATCTATAGAAGAAATCTTTTATGTGTAAAATGATAGGGGTAAATTTGTTATTTCAATAGTTTATCCATGTATTACTAATATATATATTAGTTACTCCATCTTCTACCCCGCATAAAATAATACTCAGATTGACTCATGACTTATACATGTATTATTTATGTAGAATTGTAAAATGACAATAAAACATGGTATTCCCTCGATCCGTTCCAATTTATGTGAACCTGTTTGACTGGGCACGAAGTTCAAGAAAAAAATGAAGACTTTTGGAATTTGTGATTCTAAACAAGTCTAAAAGGGATCCAGAGTATTTGTGCTATTATATATCTCATTAAGGGTAGAATTGGTTGAGCTAATTTTTTTCCAAATTTAGAAATGAGCCATTCTTTTTGGAACAAACAAAAAGGAAATAGGTTCACATAAATTGAAATATAGGCAGTATTAATTATGCAGTATTTTTACAAAACAACTAATGGCTACCTATATTATATGCTATGTTGCCCCCAATATATGGATACCTTTTCTCCTGACCAGCTACCAAACCACCTCTAAGAATTCTATTTACAAAGGATATGATCTGACATTTCGCTTTTACAAAGGATATGATCTGACAAAGGATAGGATCTGACATTTTATCCGTGAGAAGTGCGGTCCGCACATAAAATGTGCGGCCGCAGAAGAAAGGCAAGGCCGAAGGTTCAGAGAACATGCAATCCAAGTTCCAAGAAAATGCGATCCGCAAAAGAGCCATTTGTGGACCGTAGAAATAGAGAAATGCGGCCGCGGTCCAGAATTGTGCGACCATAAAAGTCCTATCCTACTAAGCTAAGTGAAATGCGGACCGCACAACCTCCGAAAAGGACAATTTTGTCCGAAAATTCAAGTAGTGTGTAAATACAATAGTTTCACTTTTTTAGGTCAACTTTTGTAAATTTGACATCAACAACTGTTTACTCTGCTCTTTTAGTTATTTTAGATATTTTGAGTTTTTTGAATATTATTATCATTTCAATCAATAATATGGGTTTAGTTATCACTTCTTATTCTTCTTCTTTTTTATCTTCTAATTTAAGCACGAGTGGCTAGATTTTCACTAGGGTTGTGACCCAACCCTAGTGTGTAGACTTAATGGTATTTGATTTATTGCTTGTTTATGGTTGAGTGCTGATTATTTAGCTATATTCTTTCTTTTAATTGAATATGTAATGGTTGCAAATATTATTTCATGCCTAATTAGCTTGGTCTCTACTTGAGAAAGAGAGACTTAGTCTAAGAAAACTTGGCTAGCAAGGAATTGGGTCAATCAAGAGATTGATAAACCTAATTAATGGGTTGAATCTATAGGTAGTAAAACCCGACTTGAGCTTATTATCAAATTCTTTGTTCAATACCCATTTGGTCTTGAGAAAGCCAAATTGGGCAAAATCACTCTCTAACCGAGACATATTGAGTGGGTACTCGAGTGTTGATAGCTATAATCCAATCTGACCAAGAAAACAAGCTTTAAAACTTACAACCCATTAAGCGAACACCTAGGTGAAGGTCATAGCCCTAGGCCTTTTTACCATTTGAAAAAACAAAACAAATACAATTTGCTAGTTTTAATTCTTATTGTTATCATTAGATTAAAATAGATTTAGAAGTAAACCAACTTTTGTGGAAGTGCAATTCGAGATAATTCAAGCTTATTCACTCTAATATATACTCCTAAGTCCCATTCATAGCTCCATGTGGAAAATCGACCCGGACTCCTTGTTGGGTACTATTATTGCTCCGACCGTTTCATAACCTTAAATAGAGGTGTGACTTGTACGAGATCAATTTTTGGTGCCGTTGTCGGGAGCTAACAATGGATTTAGCTATATATTTGGTTTTATGTGTGAATTGTATCATTTTCCTTCCTTGTTACCAACATGTGAGTATTGTAGGTGCAATCATGTCAAACAACGAGCTCGGAAACATAAACGTGGAGGTGGGGGTGGAACGGGCACATTGTCATTAGGCGATCGGCCTATTCTGTTGGCTTGAGGTTTAAGAGGGACCTCATCCCTTGCATCATCATCAAGCCTTTCGAGCCCGTTCTACAGCATCCCAAATCTTTCTTTTGCTTTATTTTCTGTCTATTTCATTTCAGACAGTAGTGTAGTATTCTTTTGTATATTCTACTAGTAGCTCAAACACTTGTGACACCAGGTCTTGGTGATTTATGCTAGTAGACACTTGATGGTTTTGGGTTATATAACTTGTCTCACTTGCTTTTAAAATTTGATCTATTATTTTTATTAAAATCTTACTTCTTATTTATGCACAAACTATTTCAAATCTTTAAAAAATGGATCACAGAATTAGTTCACTGTTGGCTTGCCTAGCGATAACGTTGGGCGCCATCACAGCCTATATGAGAAATTGGGTCGTGAAATAATTGGTGAATTAAGTTGGAAATTTTTAGAAAACCCTCTTGGTTCAATTTGAAGATTTGAGGATCGAGTTGATGTCAAATTTGAGTAATATTTGCATGGTTGGACTCGTGGTTGAATGGGCTTTCATATTATGTAACTTTTGTTGGGTTCCGAGACGTGGGACCCACGGGCGATTTTTGAGTGTAATTTCGGATTTTGTGTAAAAATTAGTATTTGATATGAAATTAATTCCTATAATTTGTGTTGGCTGAACCAAATTAATTGTGGCAAGATTTGAGTCGTTCAGAAGTTGATACGCGTAGAATCGAATTTCTGGAGCATTGTTTAGCTTGCTCGATATTGGATTCGTGTTGTTCGAGGTGAGTAGCATCTCTAATCTTGGAGCTGAGGGTATGAACACCTATTATACGTGTATGTGAATTTTTTGGAGGTGATGCACATGCTAGGTGACGGGCGTGTGGGCGTGCACCGTAGAAATTGAGATTCAGTTGATTCTGTAAAGTTGTAGTCAATTAGCTTGTAGTTTCTATCTATTTTTATGTGTTAGAGAAATTGAGTTGTGACTCATGTTAGAAATCATGCTTAGTCAAATGTTGGTATTATTGGGACCCACAATGGTCATTTTGTTGTCGAATTATATGTTTAAAATTGTAATTTCTTACTCAGTCATATACATTCATTGCATATCATCTCTTAGTATCTGTTGTTATTTATTGATACATCATATCATCATTTTGGGTTAGTTTCTTGACAATGTGAGCCCGAGAAACGGGAAAGATTGATGATTGAGTGAGGCCGAGGGACTAAAATTGAGATATTGATACTATGGCACGTGAGTTGTTCGTGCAACACGTGAGTTGTCCATGAGGATCCAGATATTGATACTATGGCACGTGAGTTGTCCGTGAAGATTATAGCGCTTGGGCCGAAGGAGCCCCTCCGGAGTCTGTACACACTCCCAGTGAGCGCAGGTACCTACTAAGTGCGAGTGTCGAGTGCCGAGCGATTAAGAGGATTGAGTGAATGTGAGGACTAAGTGTCTGGGAGGACTGAGTGAATTGATACTATTAGAGTATGCATATGGTTTTTATCACTGAGTTGCATCGCATTGACATGCACACCTAATATACAGACATAGAGATTTATTATTCCTCATGCTGTACGATATTGCATCATTTATGATTTTACATACTCATTGATATGTGGGCGTAGAGATGTATTTTCCTCATTCCATTTGAAAATGAAACATCCTATCTGTTGTTGAAATGTTTTTGGAAAAAATCACAGTTTTACAAAGCGTACTTATATTTTGGTGACTTCAGCGAAAGATTTGAGTTTTAGTGTTATAATTGAAAAAAAATGTTTATTTTCCGAAAGCGTATACGAGCTGAGTATTTTATGGTTGAATTATTACTGTTGTTACTTCATTATATTGTTAAGAATTGTTGTTGGCTATTGGTGTTGGACCCTGACCTTTGTTCCAGCTCGTCACTACTTTCAACCTAAGGTTAGGTTTGTTACTTATTGAGTACATGGGGTCGGTTGTACTCATACTACACTTCTGCACCTTGTGTGCAAATATTGGATGCTGATATTGCGGTGAACGACTGGAGATGGATTGAAAGACGCACATGCATTCCGGTCGTAGCTGCCTCTTGTTCATGCTAGCCTTAGATTTATTAAAAAATGTTTATGTACATTTTGAATAGATGATGTATTTATTTCATACCATCTTTGTAATTTCTAATCTTAGAAGCTCATGGTTTGTACTACCAGTTCTTGGGGAGTGTATTAGAGTCAGTTAAATATTAATTGAATTGGATAGTTGTTAATTAGCTTACCTGACGGGCTGGGTCAGGTGTCATCACGACTAGGTGAATTTTGGGTCGTGACAAGTTGGTATCAGATCTCTAGGTTCATAGGTTCTACAAGTCATGAACAAGTGTCTTGTAGAGTCTTGTGGATCGGTATGAGAACGTCCATACTTAACTTTGAGATGTTACATGGCATTTAGGTTAGTTTCCCATCTTTCTTTCCTTATCGAGCAAAATCGATTCAGCTTGAAACATAACTCTGTTAATTCCTTCCACGCATTCGTGTGCACATGTGAGCGCTCGGTATCAGTTGTGCATCGCCGGCTTGTGATTCCATGAATGAGGTTCAGAATATGTATTATGTGTTTTGTTGATGGGCTAGTCTGGAGGACTTGAGGCCAGGTTTGGACCGTATCTTAGGCTCAGTTCAGTTGTAACTTATATATTTGGACTCATATGTCTGGTAGTGTCCTTATAAGTGGAGCTTGTGGCTCGATGTGCGATCGAATGGCTATACGATAAGTATGATGTGACAGTGGGATGTGTTAAGATGGCTTGAATGTGACGAGAAGTGTTTTCTTGGAATGTAAAAAGGGCCATTGGGTGCTTGGTGTCTGTCTTGATTTGACGTATAGTCTCGAGTATGAATGTGTTGAAGGATCTTTCAAGTTGTTTAATTATATATCGAAGTAAATTTTCATATCTTGTTAATGAGTTTGGACTTAGGGAGATTAAGTGATCGCGTAGTGATTGTGGATGCGAAAAGGTATATCAAGATGCCAATTTTAGGTAAAACATGTGGGTTATCTCATGCGGGGTAATCTACGGAGGTGTGCTCCTTCTAATGTTGAGCAGAGAGTTTCTTTTCTACCAACGGGGTGTATGTGTTGAGATCTAAATTTGAATCTAGTTGAGAAAGTTGAATTGACTGTCAAGAGAATAAATGCGAGCTTAGCGGATGATTGAGGTATTTTATGGTTGGTGTGGCATGAGCTTGATAAGAATTTCGTTGAACTAACTACGGTATTATGGAACTAATAGAGAATATATATTGTGAGTGATGAAATATTTTGTTCTACGACTTTGAACCAAGTGTGGGAGCATGCTATTGATGATTCAATTTCACGTTTATGTGTTAAATACTAGTTTTGGGTCACATGCATAATTGTGTATCCGTTATGACTTGCTGAGGTTGAGATCGAGGATGACTCGAGTAAGGAAATTCCTGGATACGGGTTACATTGCACTTTCTAAAAATATGAAAGTTATGGAATGATTAAGATGTTATTTTGAAGGATGTAGTGCGCACGAAGTATGAATTTTATTGGTGGTGTTAAGACAGGGTTACTTCTTTGGGTGTTGTTATGATAATAGGGAATGTGTCTTTCGACCCGTTTGGGTAGTACACTTTGGATCTGATCAAAGTGGGTGACTCTCGAGAAAGTTCTAATGGGTTCAAGATTTATAGATAGCAATTGAGAATTTCTCCAGACTTGTGTATGGATAAACATATGAGATTTGCATTTGATGGTGGCGGGAATTGCGGTAATTCTATATGACTATGGATTCTATGTTCCAGTATAAGAAAGGTAAAATAACAATTTTAAATTTAGATAAAGTATTTTCAGAGTGGGCATTTCGGTTGTGGTACTTATGGGGGTGAACAAGAAGAGTACAATGGCTCACGGGCCTTAGGTCGGTGTTGTTTTATGTTAGGATGTCTTGTAGTGAGCTTTGGGTAAGGATCATAGTGATCTTACAAGGAGAAATGTCATCTTGAGGGTAATTCAGAAGAAACTCGAACAAAATAGGACAACTGGGTAGTAGGCTAGATCAGTATGGTAATGGCATACTCAGTTCTTTTGGGTAATTATGATGTGGTGAGGATCTACAGATGTTTTGGCGGCAATATTCTTGGGTTTGGTGACCTGTGTGGTTGGGTCGAGTTAGAGAAATTCAGTTCTGATAGCTTGGTTATGCGTAAATGGGTTTCTAGGAGTTTTCAATGGTTTCTATTCACGGTTTAAGATAGATATGTCCTACCGGCGTGAGCAACATGTTGTGTATTGTGACTTCCTCCTATATGGAAGAAAATGGAAGGTTGCTAACTAACCGGGTATGTATTTTTGCTTGTGACTCAGAGTGTTAATGAGGATATCGTGTTCTCATAGGATGGTCTAATAGAGGCAGTGAATGGAGTGAGATTGAGATTTGCATGTGCAAGTATACGTTTCAATTTCAAAAGGGAGGTAATGAGTTTATGGAGAACAAACAATTTCAAATTATTGCTATGTGGAATGGAAGAATTAGGGAAGTATTCCTCGTGGGATGATTGTGTATGAGAGATGTGTTAGACATTCAGGCAGTGGAGTTGGGATCATATATGGTGATTCGTGTGTTCTATAGGTTTGGAGACCAAGAGTTCTTAGAAGCAGATTGTTTCGCATTTGTGGACCGTGAAGAGGTGGCCAAGTTATCTAGATGGTAGTATGTGTTATGGTTCAGTTATTGTGGACCTTTGGAGGATTATGTATCCGTTTGTGGGTGACCGAAGTGGATTTGGGGTCCATTGACAAGCCCACTGAAGATGTGTATTCTACAACGGGTCAGATTGGCCGACTCCGTACTGCTATTGTTGGGGGATGTACCATTCGGTTAGAGTGGATCTTATTTGTGCTCTGATATTTATATATGTGTTACTCCTCTAAGCTTCGAGGGGTTGCTATTTGCAGGTTAAAAGAAAACATGGTGCGCCCCTGTTTGAATGATTGATTGCGCATTTGATTATGTTCTCTCCGGACTATGGTATATTGTGCTATCTACATCTTCGTGGTTATGGTCATTCACCTTGGGTACTTAATTCCAAATCGCACGTGGTTGCTGGTTTTTAGCATGGTAGCTGGATGTAATTTCATATGGACCAGCGTTGAATGGGATCACGCTTCACCGCTGGGATACATCAGGTTATGATCCTTGTTTTAGATTCGTGTGTTTGGTTCTACTATATACGATGAGCTTATAACATTGCAGTTGTGGTGGTGCTTGTTGAACTTGCAATACGATTCTCTTTTTTTGAGACATATTCCATTTTGGGCACACGGATTGCGTAGTTGTGGCTTGAGTCATATTAGTGTGGCATGTCTGTAGAATAGTTGTGTTTAATAATATATGGTCATTGTACCTAAAGCAGGTACTATCATGTAATTTGGGAAGGATGGCATTGAAAGTCGGCTTTGAAAGTGATTATGGTTTTGGTTGGGGCGCGAGAGCTCCATGACTTGTTAATATGATAAGGGGTTATGAGACTCTGAATGTTTCTTTTATTATTAGTAGTGTATGAAGGTTTTGGAATGAGGTTGGGTTGATATGGGGTTTAGTACTAGTACTTGGTTGGTTTGGAGTAGTTACTGTGATGGGGAATGGTGTTGCTAGCATGCGAGTTGTGTGATTATATATGGAGTTATGGATTTGGCTTGATACAGTTTGTTCGGACTTATATAGTGTGTAGACGTGAGATTGGAGTCTTTAAAAGAAATTCTGAATGATGGAAATTGAATTCCAAGGTTTATGGGCTAAGGTTGAATCATTGACTTTCAGTGATGTTGTATTGTGAGGCCTATACAGAATAGGGTAACGTGGGATCACCCACGGGTACGTGCATGGTAGGGTAGAACAGTGATTTAAAGGATTAGGCACAACTCTTGGCACGTTCGAGGACGAACGAATGTTTAAGTGAGGGAGAATGTAATGACGTAGCCGATCGTTTTGAGTATTACAACCACGTTCCCCCATTTACTACTCAATTTGCGCTTTACAACTGTTACGTGACTTGCCGGGGTAATTGGTTCGGGTCCAGTGAGGTTTTTGAATTAATCAGGACACAAAGTTCCAAGGTTTAAAATTTAAGTTGAAAAGGTTGAACGGATGTTGACTTATGTGTAAATGACTCCGGAATAGAATTTTGATGATTCCAATAGCTCCGAATGTTGATTTTAGACTTAGGAGCGTGTCCAGATTGTGATTTGGAAGTTCGTAGTTAAATTAGGCTTGAAGTGGCTAAAGTAAAAATTTAAGTTTGGAAGTTTGACCGGGGAATTGACTTTTTGATACCGGGGTCGGAATCCTGTTCTGAAAATTTTTATAGGTCCGTTATGCCATTTATGACTTATGTGCAAAATTTGATGTCAATCAGACTTGATTTGATAGGTTTCAGCATAAGTTATAGAAGTTTGAAATTTCAAAGTTCATTAAGTATGAATTGGAGTGTGATTCATGTTTTTAGCATTGTTTGATGCAATTTGAAGTTTCAACTAAGTTCGTATGATAGTTTTGGACTTGTTGGTATGTTTGGTTGAGGTCCCGAGGGCCTCAGGTGTGATTCAGAGTTGTTTCAGACCATTGTTCCTTGTTTTGCTACTGTTGATGTCTAGTGCGTGGTTTTGTTCTTCACGAACACGAAGGCGTTCACGCATTTGAGAAGAAGGATTTGTTAGGTACTGATTTTGTGCTACACGTTCGCGACTTAAAGACCGCGTTCGCGAAGGGAAAACATGGCATGGGAAATTTTAACCTTCGCGTTCGCGAAGGGCTATTTGTAAGGCAGGTGAGATCATGATTCGCATTCGCGAAGAAGGGGCTGCGTTCGCGAAGGTCAAGCTCAGTGTGAATCGCGTTCGCGTGGGTTGTCTCGCGAATGCGAAGAGGAATTTGACAGTATTGAAAAATTGTGCTTCGCGAGAGGCGTTAGCCGCGTTCGCGAAGAAGAAAGGCCTGGACAGAATGTTTAAGATCTAAAAAGGGGACTTCGTCCCATTTTCCATTTTGACAGATTGGAGCTCGGGAAGAGGCAATGTTCAGGAGGTTTTCAAGGAAAATAACGTGGTAAATGTTCTTAACTCAATTTTGGTGAAATGACCCGAATCCAAGGTTGTTATTAACATTTAATAGATGATTTAAGTTGGAAAATTTTAGAAAACCCTCTTGGTTTAATTTGAAGGTTCGAGGGTCGAGTTGATGTCGGATATGAGTAAAATTTGTATGGTTGGACTCGTGGTTGAATGTGCGTTCATATTTTGTATTTTTTTCGGGTTCCGAGACGTGGGCCCCAAAGGCGATTTTTGAGTATAATTTTGGATTTTGTGAAAAAATTATTATTTTATATGGAATTAATTACGATAATTTGTGTTGGCTGAATCAAATTAATTGTGACTAGATTTTAAGCAGTTCGGAAGTTGATACGCGCAAAATGGAATTTCTGGAGTATTGTTTAGCTTGCTTGACATTGGATTCAGCTTGTTGGAGGTAAGAAACATCTCTAATCTTGGAGCTGAGGGTATGAACCCTGATTATACGTGTTATCTGAATTGTTTGGAGGTAACGCACATGCTAGATGACGGGTGTGCACCATAGAAATTGAGACTCAGTTGTTTCGGTAGAGATGTATAGTCAATTAACTTATATATTTCTATGTATTTTTATGTGTTATGGAAACTGAGTTGTGACTCATGTTAGGAATCATGCTTAAGCAAATGTTGGTATTATTGGGACCCACTGAGCTCATTTTTGCTGTCGAACTATATGTTTACATTGTAATTTCGTACTCAGTCATATACATTCATTGTATATCATATCTCGGTCTCTGTTGTTATTTATTGATACATCATTTCATCATTTGGGCTAGTTTCGTGACATTGTGAACCCTTGATACTATGGCACATGAGTTGTCCGTGCGGATACAGATATTGATACTATTGCACGTGAGTTATCTATGTAGATTATAACGCTTGGGCTGAAGGATCCCCTTCCGAGTCTGTGCACACCCCGAATGAGTAGATACCTACTGAGTGCGGGCATCGAGCGCCGAGCGATTGGGAGGATTGAGTGACTGTGAGGACTGAGTGACTATGAGGACTGAGTGAATTGATACTCTGAGAGTATGCATATGATTTTTATCACTGAGTTGCATCGCATTGACATGCACACCTAACATACAAGCATAGAGATGTATTATTCCTCATGATGTACGATATTGCGTCATTTTTGATTTTACATACTCATTGATATCTAGGTATATAGATGTATTTTCCTCATGCTATTTGAAAATGAAACATCATATCTGTTGTTGAAATTTTTTTGAGATAAATCACAGTTTTACAAAGCGTACTCATATTTTGGTGATTTCAGCGAAAGATTTGAGTTTTAGTGTTATAATTGAAAAAAATGTTCATTTTCCAGAAGTGTATACGAGCTGAGTATTTTATGGTTGAATTATTACTGTTGTTACTTTCATTATATTGTTAAGAATTGTTGTTGGCTATTGTGTTAGACCCTGACCTTTGTTCCAGCTCGTCACTACTTTCAACCTAAGGTTAGGCTTGTTACTTATTGAGTACATGAGGTCGGTTGTACTCCTACCACACTTCTGCACCTTGCGTGCAAATATTGGATGCTGATGTTGCGGTGATCGACGGGAGCTGGAATCAAAGATGCACCAGCATTCCGGTCGTAGCTGCCTCTTGTTCATGGTAGCCTTAGATTTATAAAAATCTTTTTATGTACATTTCGAACAGATGATGTATTATTTCATACCAGCTTTGTAATTTCTAATCTTAGAAGCTCATGATTTGTACTACCAGTCCTTGTGGAGTGTATTAGAGTCAGTTAAATATTAATTGAATTGGATAGTTGTTAATTGACTTACCTGACGCGTTAGGTCAGGTACCATCACGATTAGGTGGATTTTGGACCGTGACAATAGTCTTATCTACTATTACACATTAAATATAAATCCTAAAAGTGCTAAATCCGTTATTGAATACTAATATCTGTTAAGATTAACCCTGATTTCTAATATATCTAATTGTATAAAATCAAGATCTAATTTTTGGATCATACACCTAATAACTAGGTTATAATGAGTAGGATTAATTATTAAGTTGGTATTTAATTTCTTAGGGATGTATTCAACCAATCTTCATAGCTTGAAGTGACTCTTCTAGTTGATTAATTTGCAAAGCCATAAGGAATAAGATTATATTGGATGAAGGAGAAAGTCTCAAAGTTGGAAATGATTTAGCTGTAGTTGGAAATGATTCAAGTCAAAAATATCTTTGCAATAAATTTATATTTTCCAAATTATTCCTTATTTTAAATGTTTTTCCATCATATCCTTTCTTCTCCCTTTTTATTTCCATCATTTTTTATTCCCATTTTTGTAACGACCCAGCCGGTCGTTTTGTGTGTTGGGACTCCGTTCCCGTGAATGACTCTTTCCATAGTGGCTACTCGTTCCTTATGACTTATGTGGGCAGGTAGTTCGAGATTCAGAAGTAATTTGGCCAGTTCAGGAACACTTGGTTCCTGAAGGCTAGCCTATTTGGCTGTTCCGAGCAGCATTTTAAGAAAACGATCTCGGAATCGAGTTCTGACAGCTCCAGCAGCTCCAGATGATGATTTCGGACTTGGGAGTGTGTTCGCCTCGGGTTTCTGATGACCCGGGAGTATTTCGGCACCTGAATTGGAATTTAGGATTTCATGTGATTTGGAATTCAGCCTGGAATTGGACCTCGTGATATCATGGTCCGAATGGAATTTCGGAACTGGAAATAGTTCCGCATAGTCATTTATAACTTGTCCGCAAAATTTGGGGTCATTCCGAGCAGTATAGACCCGTTCGCCGTATTGATGAGCCATTTTGATTTTTCTTGAAATTCTAAGTTTGATCTAAGGGGTTTTGGAGAGTGATTCTTGGTTTGAATGATGTTTTTAGTGTTCTGGGAGCTCGAGCGAGTCCGTCATGTGATTTGGGACTCGTTGGTATAAATTGTCGAGGGCTCGGGTGGGCCCAGGGGTCTCCCGGACCACGAACGGGGTAAAAACCAGCAATTGAACTACTGGTGGGAATTTGCTGGTGTGACCGCACTTGCGGTCCATGAGCCGCAGGCGCGAGGTTCGCACCAGCGGAAAATCAATCGCAGGCGCGGCTCTTTCCGCACGAGCGGCCTTTTCTCCGCAGGCGCGGACAAAATCCCGCATGCGCGACCTTCCCCAGGGGCCAAGGCCATCGTAGGGGCGGCCAATTTCCCGCAGGTGCGGAGTCCGCAGGTGCGAGAATTGCCCCCAGTGCCCAGGCCTTTTTCCGCAGGAGCGACCCTTTACCCTTAGGTGCGAGTCCGCACTTGCGATCCATAAGTCGCAGGTGCGGAAACTGCTGGGCAGTCCTAATAAAAAGCCAAAGTCATGATTTCTTTCCCAAAATCATATTTTCCTCCATTGTTGACGACCCCAAGAGCTCCAGAACGGGTATTTTGGCCTAGAAACTCAGGTAAGTAATTCCTTAACCCTCCGCATGTCAATTCTTCCGTTCTTTGAGAATTTCCTCTTCCTAATTCATAGAAATTCATAAGACATTGTTGGGGAGAATAAAGGGTTTCGATGAAAATGTGAATTCTGATTTTTGGGCCATTGAGGGATGATTAATTGAGTTAATCTTGATCCTTAGGCAACGTATAGTGCGTTTCTTCAAGAAATATAATTTCCGGACGCCGAGGCTCGGAGTTTAATTTCCAAAGTACGTCAAGAATACGTTTTTGAGGAAATATTTGATAAATCCTCCTCGAATCTTCCTAAATTGATATAATTATGTGCTTTTGGCTAGTTGCGAGCCATCGAGGGTGATTCGGAGGATTCGTGCGTCGTGTTGATTGGTCCGTTGGCCGGAGGAGCACTTGTCCAGGTGAGTCTCCTTTCCAAACTTTGTAAGGGGGAAATGTCCCCTAGGCTCTTTGTTGCTAATTGTGCTTGTTGAGGGGGCTACGTACGCACCACGTGACGAGAGTCCGTATGTGGCATCTATACTGTATATCGGGTAGCCGTAGGACCCACGAGCATGTTCTAACTGTTGTTTGATATTATCTGATGTTTTATACGAG
This sequence comes from Nicotiana undulata, assembly GCA_005239495.1. Classification (NCBI taxonomy): domain Eukaryota; kingdom Viridiplantae; phylum Streptophyta; class Magnoliopsida; order Solanales; family Solanaceae; genus Nicotiana; species Nicotiana undulata. The sequence continues at coordinate 1,216 of ML287504.1, read as the reverse complement.
TTATTACTGATATATGATGAAATTGAGCTATGAGAGCTGCGAATTAAATGTACATAATATTTAGATAAGAATTATGAACTCCATCAATTGAGTAATTGTGTTACTCCTGATATAATTGATAAAGAGTAAATAGTAAATGAGATAATGAGCTGTTGAGCTAAAAGGTGGTTAAAATTCCTTCTTATACTTGAATAATGAGATAAGCCTTAATAATGAGTTGTTGAGCTAAATGAAGGTGGTTAAAAATTACTTCTTGTACTTGAATTGTTCCATCATGGTAATATTGTGTGCAAAGAGGATGATATGATAAAAATCCTAACTTTGGCTCTCAAGTGAGGTGTGAGTATCCGATCCCGTTGAGTGTGGGCGAGTCGATACCACGGTGTCTACATATACACATATATATATATGCATTCATGCAGTCGCATACACGCATTCATGCATTCATGTCCCCCAAGTCACAAGTTTGATTCGTGATCGGGGAGAACTTATATTTTCATTGCCCCTGAGTCACATGTTTGATTCGTGATCAGGGAGAAATTTCACTTATATTTTTACTAGCCCCTGAATCACAGGTTTTATACGTGATCAGGGAGAGATCAGACTTATTTTACTTTCCCCTGATTCACAGGTTGATTCGTGATCAGGGAGAATTATACTACTATTTTCAT